>CM038147.1:118453283-118639162 GCA_021437245.1 Aegilops speltoides | reverse complement strand
AGTGCCTCGCCGGTGTCCACCTTTCGACGGCGTTTCTCCTCCCCACCGCTGGTTCCGGTGGCGGCGGGTGAGACGCAGACGGGTTCAGAACCTCGAGGCCCTCGCTCGGGGCCATGGCGCAGCTGCCGGCGAAGGCTGGATTTAAATTGAGAGGTTGATGAAGAACGCGGCCGCGCGAACGCCGGATCAGGTCCGCACAACCTCGACGCCCCCTACCTGGCGCGCCAAAGATGTCGCGGGCGGGTGCGGCACCTATGGGGCCGGGGAGGCCCCTTCGTGAGTGCGGTACGAGGGCGGAGGAGGCACAGAGAGCAGATCGAGGCGATGCGCGCGGGCGGTCCTTTTTACCCAGCTTCGGGCCGCGGTGGTCGCGTAAAACCCTACTGCTGCTTTGTGTTGTATTGTGCTCGGGAGCTTGAAGAGCTACAGTAGCAGCTACACCGAGCGTGGGAGTTGCCAAGGATTCCCACCTCCTCTACGTTGTGCATGGGCCTCCTTTTATAGGGCAAGGGGTCACCAACAGGTGTCAACGTAGGAGAAAGGGGTAAAAATGTAAAAGAGGTGGTAGTTGGAACGGTCAAGGGAACAAGGCAGCCACAAATTGCTTGAACAAGTGGTTTCTACCTACTTTTGACAGAGGGGGACAAAGGCATTTAATGCCCGCCACCGCCGACTCCAAAAGTTCCCGCTTTATGTCTCCGCTTGCCACGGGCGATGGATCCACCACTGTGGAGTGCCACCGCACCCCCATGTTGCAAGGCCATCCGCCACGCGCCTCGGAGAGGGCTCAAGGCGACGCGTGCAGGCGATGAGCCTGAGGCGGCACGCAGCGCAGCTCTCCGGCAAGTACTTTGCCGGGTCTTGACCTTGCGGGCCCGGAGCTTGTCGGGCTTTGTGACTTGCCTCCCTCGTCCCTCGCCGACGTGAGATAAGCGCCGGGCGTGTCTTCCGTGATATAATCTTCTAGTCCTCCCGGCGAGCTCCTCTCGCCAGGGCCTTGCGTGAGTGATGTAATCTTGAGCCTGGAACGGCCTTCCCGGCAAGCTCGTCTTGCCGGGGTGTAGGATCGGAAGTATGTCTAGAGGGGGGGTGATTAGACTACTTGACAACTTAAAAGTTTTGCCTTTTGATTGGAGTAGTTTCTTAGCAAGTTCACAATGATGACCAAGTCAAGTATCACCCTACACATGCAATTCTAGAGTTATGGCAGCGGAAAGTAAATTGCATGTATAGTAAATGAGAGGTGGAGAAGAGCAAACGCAATGTGGTGACACGGAGATTTTTCTCGTGGTTCCGATAGGTGGTGCTATCGTCAATCCACGTTGATGGAGACTTCAACCCACGGAGGGTAACGGCTGCGCGAGTCCACGGAGGGCTCCACCCACGAAGGGTCCACGAAGAAGCAACCTTGTCTATGCCATCATGGCTTACGCCCACGGAGGACTAGCCTTACTCGGGGTAGATCTTCACGAAGTAGGCGATCTCCTTGCCCTTACAAACTCCTTGGTTCAACTCCACATCATGACGGAGGCTCCCAAGTGACACCTAACCAATCTAGGAGGCACCACCCTCCAAAAGGTAATAGATGGTGTTGGTGATGATGAACTCCTTGCTCTTGTGCTTCAAATGATATCTCCCCAACACTCAACTCTCCTCACTGATTTGGCTGTGGTGGAGGAAGGGATTGAGTGGAAAGCAACTTGGGAAGGCTAGAAATCAAGTTTCATATGGTGGGAGTGGAGCAACTTGATCTCAACACAAGGGTAGGTAGTTTTCTTCTCGTAAATGTAAGGTAGGAGTGGTAGTTCTTTCGATGGCTCTCTCCACGAATGAAGAGGAGGTGGAGGGTATTTATAGCCTCCACATTAAAATCCAACTGCTACACACATTTGACCAATCTCGGTCGGATCGAAGTTGACAACTCGGTGAGACCGAAAGTTCAAATCTTGTGAACGTTGGGATTTTCGGTGGGACCGAAAATACAATCTCTGTTAGTCCGATTCTTCCAAAGTCTAGGGTTTGCCAATCTCGGTGGGACCGACTTTCTCATCTCGGTGACACCGATTTGAGTACGTATGTTCTGAAGCTTGGCAACACCAATTTCGAATGACCGAGTTTGGAATCGGAAAATCCGAGATTCTTAGGGTTTGGCTATATGGCTGAGGTGGTTCATCTCGGTGTGGTGAGTTTGGAATCGGTGGGACCGAGATTACTTATGAGTTTATGTTGGAATGAAAGATTGCTGATTGTTTGAGAGATAAATCACTAAGCACTTAGAGCAACCAGATCATCATCATAACCTCACCCCTTTAATAGTATTGGCTTTCCTATGGACTCAATGTGATCTTGGATCACTAAACCAAAAATGGAGTCTTGAGCTTTTGCCAATGTTTTCCTTAGCATTTTGAGGGGTCCACATCATCAGTCATTGCCATACCCATATCAACTGAACTTTCGAAATATTCTCAAGAAATGATTAGTTCAATGATATATATGTTGTTATTAATTACCAAAACCACCTGGGGATTAGTTGCACTTTCAATCTCCCCCTTTTTGGTAATTGATGACAACATATAGATCAAAGCTTCGACAAATGATATAATCAATGAATAACATCGTCGCTTTGAGAAGTATGTGATAAGCAAGAGCTCCCCTAAATTTGTGCATTATTTAAGATTTGCTTGAATGCAAATGCACAATCGATTAGGATCATGGGTTACTCTTCCATGTCACATACATCTTGGTGGAGCGCACAAAATGATAAGAATGAATAGCATGCACCCAATCACCAAGACATGAGTAAATGATCATACAAGATATGGATGGAATATGATAAGCATCAAGCACACATTAAGCACAGTATGATCAAGCACTCATCAAGATAGAGCAAACGTAGTATCGAACACACGAAGTATCTCAAGGAAAACCGCAAACGAAAGAGCAAAAACAAGCACTCTCTCTCTCGAAGCCCTATGATCTATACAATTTCTCCCCTTGGCAACAAGTTACCAAAAGTTCGAAAGGTATAGAGCTAATCGTCACTCGGGACTCTGCTGGCGGCTCCTGCTGCGTCGATGGAGTGGAGATAGCTGCATCTGCAAAGCTTCGCCAAGTCTGTGGAGCTGGAGGAGTGGATCTTCGAGTCTTTGGGAACCGACGGAGCTGTGGGAGGTGCTGATGTAGTAGCCAGGTCTCGATAATCGAATAGCGGTGATCTGGGCTTTGTGGGCACTGAGCAGGCTGCTCATAGTCATCCCGACTAGATCATCTTCCATCTCCTTCATGAGTTCTCGCCTTCTCCTCTTAGCTTCCTCAATGTCCGCCTCAAGCTTGTTGACGGTGACTGCACTTCATCACTTAACGCCCAGAGCATGGAACTTATCCTCAACTATCCTCTCAAGGCTCTCCCGAGGCGCACTATGCTGGCCAGCGTAGCTCAATTCTCTGAGTGGCTTCAAGAAGTTGTTCTGCAACGCTCTTGGGCTTTGCTGCTGCTTCCTTCTCAGCTTTTGCTTGTTTGGCAGCTTCAGACTTAGCATGTCCTTCTACAGATGTGGGAGCATCCTCAGTCATCACAATCTCGTTATCCTCATGTTCAGCTGCAGGGCAAGTGGGGTCTATCCAACGGTAGGTGTCCGTGCCAAACTTGGCATTGATGAGCATCCGAATATGCGGAGCAAACCCACACGACCTCTTTCAGGTCTCGTCTGTCCTCTTGATAGTCTCAACTATCGTGTCCATCACCTTAAAAGGTGTCTTCGATCTAGAATGTGCAGCATGTTGATAGAGTACCTCTTATCATGCGGTGGTCCCCGACTTAGGCATCAAAGTATGCCTCGAATGGTGTTGGTGGTTGGGAGACCTGCTCAAGATATAGTAGACTGAACCAAGCTTCCATATCTCAACATCCTTCTCATTTACCTCATTGTACATGTTCTTCATCGACTCGTGATTCTTCTTCGAATGCCATACACATCAACATCATCTTCCTTTGATACTGGTGCATTCAGCAATGCTCTCCATTCTTCAACAGAGAATGGAATCTCGCCCTTCATCATCCATACAACTCGCCATCCGGATAGAAGTGTGCGGTGGCATAGAATTGCATGATCATCTCATCGCTCCAAGTCAATTTCGACCAACGAACTCGCAATCCTACAAGCAAGTGAAGCTTTCATGCACATGTGGGAAGTAGTCTCTGTGCTCTTCACTGCCGATGTATTCCCAAATAACGATCTCGTGTCAAGAACAATTGGCTTCTTATCCATGAGCTTTGCCTCATAAAAGTCTTGTTGCTCTCTAGTGTGGAATCTTGGGTCAACAGCTGTTCTTCTCCGGTGGCATATGGATCAACTTGCCTCCATAGCCTCGAGTCCTTTATCCTTCCTTTCCTTCATATTTTCAGCTCGAGGATGAGCATCATTATGAACTCGGCAATTTCTGCCTAAGCTTGAGCAAAACATGAGCCTCATCATCGATTCTGCAGTGGCACATTGTCCTTCTTCTTCTCTCTGGCGGTATGTTCCTCACAGCCTTCTTGGGCTTGGCAGCAGGTTTGGCTTGGGCTGCCTTTTTTGGAGCTGATTGCTTAGCCTTTGTGGGTGCTCCTGCCTCGATGGCATCACCCATCAACTTCGCTTCGAGGAGGCCGAGGTGCTTCCTCATCGAATCATCATCATCACCTGCTTCTTCATGAACTTTCCTCTTCCTCTTGGAAGTCTTCTTGATCTTGCCGGAGGTTTCTTCCATGCTGAGCTTCAGGCAATGAGGATTTTGCCACTTTGCTTGTGCCTTTCTTTGATTGTTGCCCTTGATAGCCCTTGGCAACCACTTGCCTTTTTGGCTTAGAAGTTATTTCCTCATCAAGAACAAAGTCGAATCTTCCTCATCGTAATTCCTCTTCCTCCTGGCCTCCGTAGCAGTGCAGCAGTCCACTTGGAGTGCTTCTTTCTCCATCATCTGAAAAAGTTGCTTGCTTCGACTTGTAGCTGCCTCGAATCTCAACGGCATCTCGGACTGTCTCGATCGTCTACTTCCTTCGCATATGACCGACAACCTGTGAATAGAATAGGTATAGGCGTAATAGAAGAGTTATCACAAACCGCAGAGGATTTTGCAAAAAGAATGAGTTCAAACTTTAGTTTTAGGTTTTCACAGTATACATGTCGGTCTCGACCGAAGTCTATCAATTCGTGAAACCAAGTGTCTAAACAGACCACATACACCACTTTCGGTTGGACCGAAATGGGTTTCGGTCTAGCCGAGACTACTAGGGTTTCATCAATCTTCACTTGGTCTTACCGATTTGCACAACTTCGGTTTCACCGAAAAGTGCAAAGGTAATGGCCAGAGGCCAAATCGGTCAGTCCGAAAATGCAGAATCGGTCACACCGAGATGTGTTCGGCGGAAACCTAACCCTAAAATTTTCACTCGAAATTTGTTCTATGACCTAAACGGCTGGATAGGGAGATCTCAAACTTGGCAAGAAACATGGCAACACCTAACGTGCATTGAATCAGCGGTTGGAGCACGAGAGGGATGAAACTCACCCAATGCGGTGGAGCTTCACTACGGCGGCAACGGCGCAAAGAGAAGGACCGTTGACGGCGACGGAGACCCGCGGCGAGGGCGCACGGGTGACGGCGGAGACGATCCGGAGACCAAGGCGACGGCAGCGAAGGGTTTGAGGGCGAAGCGTTTGAAGAAGTAATCAACGCGCTCTGTCCTCGAGTATATATACCTTCGGTCGTCGGTGGGACCGAAGTTTGAAAACTCGTGGGACCGAGATGGTTATCTGCGTGCATTACACACTTCGTCACGCCGAATTTGAAACTCGGTTTCACCGAGGTGAAAACCTAGATCAATCCAAGTGATTTCGGTCCGTCCGATTTGAATATATCGGTTTGACCGAAAGTACTTAGAAGGTTTTGGAAGTTAGGCTTTTGACGGATCGGTGGCTCCGAAAGTGCTCCTCACTCGTCTCGTCCAAAAAGTCTTGTTCAAAGTTTGTGATATAAGCATGAATAGAGTTTGAGACAAGAAAGCATAGATAGCTAGGGAGGAACTTAGGCATTCTTGTCCATCCATTTGGTCAAAAGAAAGAAAACCAAAAGACCAAAGCAACAAATGGATGTCCTCGAATGGATAAAATCATGCATCCAACATGCTCACACAATAAGATAGCAAATGAAATATGTGTCAAACATGCACAAACAAAACACTAACAGCTAGCACACAATTTGGCGATGACTAGGTCATCTATATATGAGTATATTGACTTAGGAGTCAAATGAGAACATTTGATCATAGGTCATACTCATCGCTTAAGCACAAGTGGGGTTACCACTTTTCCATAAAGCATTAATGTGTTCACATCATTAGAAGATGCTTTGGCTCATTTCTTTAGAGCAAAGCTCCCCTTGATGTGAGAACCCCTTTAAAGGGTCAAACTAACCTTGGGTTGTCGTTGAAGACTTCATGTAGATGTTGAAGATGTGGATGCTCAATGTTGATGAAGATCATCAAGAGTTGGGAGCAATCCTTTGGATTCGGCACTTTCAATACCTACATGGGTTAGTCCCACAAGGAACAAACAAGAGTATCCATGGACATAGATTGAAGTTCACAATAGATGATGTCCATGAAAGCAATGATTACCTTGTCCCTTGACTTACCAACATGAGGGTTTGTGACTCCATGAACTAGTGCAAGATGTGGAAGTTGATTGCACAAGTCCTTGCCAAAATGAATATGAGTGAAGTATATTGGCGGAGTCACCTCAAGAACTCTCTAGTTCTTCTTCTTCGATCCACATCATCTTGATGGGAATCCTTGGGGTAGTAGTTGAGCTTGTTGAAGTAGAACTTGAAGTTACCTTGGGAACCCACTTGACCATGGCCTTGGGTGCTTCAATGAATGCATCAATCTCCTCTTGAAGCTTGTCCTTGCCTTTTAGCTTGTGGTCTTGTGGTGGAAGGTCATCTTGAGCTTGTTCCTCATTGGAAGAAGTAGGATCATACTTCTCCTCTTGAGAGACAAACTTTGGAGGATATTGACCTTCTTCCCATTCAACACCCTCGGCGTTGAACTTTCGCTCAAAACCAATTCCTTGATTCTTCCGTGTCTTCCTTGTTTGCGAACAATTTCTCAAAGCTTTTGCTTCCGCAAGACTCTTGTAGACACCTTTCTCTATAATCCCTTTCAATAGACTATTTTCTTGCTCAAGTGAAACTTGGCTTGAAACATTGTTAGTGGAATCAAGAGAATTACTAGAAGTAACAACATTTGATTTAGCATGATTATTGTTACTACTAGATGAAGAATTTTTCTTATGCTTGTCATGCTTAGTTTTAATAGGTGGCAAGAAATTAGACAAGAGAAGTCGTTTGGCAAGATATGAAGAACTCTTCTTTCAAGATCGCCATTGATAGCTTTTAGAAACTCATGTTCTTGCTCTAGATTGAGCTTCTCAAGCGTAGCTTCTCATGAGATCTTAGGAGCTCTCTATGATCTTCTTGAGTTGTTTCATGAGCTAACTTAAGAGTGTTTAGTTCTTTAGTTAGACGCTCAATCTCCTTCATAGCATTGTCATTCGACTCTTCTCGACTATAAAGACTACTAGCATGTTCATCATTACTAAGCTCACTAGATTTATCATGTAAAAGCTCATCTTCACCAAGCAAGTCATCCTCATCACTATCAAAGTCAATAAACTCAGGATGTGATACCTTGGGGCCTTTTGCCATGAAGCATCTTCCAATTCCCTCATTTGGTGAATCAAATATGTCATAGGAGTTGGAGTTGGAGGACACGAGAGCAAGACCGCAACACCTTCATCTTGATCAGATTCGAGTTGGAGTGATAGCTTCTTTCGAGTGATTGTTTGAGTCGGAGCCGAAACCCATTCACCAACATGAGCTTGATGTTTTCTTCTTGTGTAGCTCCTTGATGACTTGTCTTTCCTTTCCGAATCCTTGCTTCTCCGAGAGGATCTTCGCTCATAACGATCATCTCTACTCCTTCTCTCTTTCGAGGCGACTCTTCTCTTGAGCTTCTTCTTCTTGGAGATTCTTTCTTCTCTTGTGGGAGTCGAACACTCATTTGAGTAGTGTCCGGTCTTCCACAATTGTAGCAGTTTCGATCACGACTAGAAGATCTCTTTTCATCATATGATCTAGACTTTGAGCTTCTTTCCTTGCTTCTACTCTTGTAGAATTTGTTGAAGTTCTTCACCATTAGGCTTATCTCTTCATTGGAAACTAGCTTGTCACTTGAGGATGTGGGAGCTTCAACTGCAGCTTTATAAGCACCACTTGACTTGTTGTGAAGCTCTTCCTTATCTTTAAGTGTCATCTCATGAGCAACAATCCTTCCAATGACTTCGTAGGCTTGAGATCTTTGTAGTTTGGCATCATTTGGATCAAAGTGCACACGGTGTCATACTTTCCATCCAAAGCTCGAGAATCTTCTTGATGATGAATCGGTCGGTCATTTCTTCGCTTCCTAAGCCTGCCATCTCATTGGTGATGAGAGCAAGCCTAGAATACATTTCAGCGACTCCTTCACCTTCCTTCATCTTGAACTTGTCAAGTCGACCTTGAAGAACATCTAGCTTTGATTCCTTCACGCACTCGGTACCTTCGTGCATTTCACCAAAGTATCCCAAATCTCTTTTGCATTCTCAAGACGGCTGATCTTGTTGAACTCCTCGACACAAAGCATTGAAGAGAATGTCACAAGCTTGAGCATTGTTCAGAACATCCGAACTCATCCGCAGAGCTTCGCGATCCGAACTTTTCCTTCCTCAAGAACTCACCTTGCAAGCCAACACAAATAATGCCCCATGCGGCAGGTTATGTCCAAGAATATGCATTTTCATTTTATGCTTCCAACTAGCAAAGTTTGAACCATCAAAGTAAGGACCTCTACGGAAATTACCTCACTAGACGCCATACTCTCCTAGGTTGTGAAACCAAGCTTATGGAGTCCAATGCAATGGAAACCAATCCAATGGAGACCAAAGCTCGATACCACTTGTAGGATCGGAAGTATGTCTAGAGGGGGGGTGATTAGACTACTTGACAACTTAAAAGTTTTGCCTTTTGATTGGAGTAGTTTCTTAGCAAGTTCACAATGATGACCAAGTCAAGTATCACCCTACACATGCAATTCTAGAGTTATGGCAGCGGAAAGTAAATTGCATGTATAGTAAATGAGAGGTGGAGAAGAGCAAACGCAATGTGGTGACACGGAGATTTTTTCTCGTGGTTCCGATAGGTGGTGCTATCGTCAATCCACGTTGATGGAGACTTCAACCCACGGAGGGTAACGGCTGCGCGAGTCCACGGAGGGCTCCACCCACGAAGGGTCCACGAAGAAGCAACCTTGTCTATGCCATCATGGCTTACGCCCACGGAGGACTAGCCTTACTCGGGGTAGATCTTCACGAAGTAGGCGATCTCCTTGCCCTTACAAACTCCTTGGTTCAACTCCACATCATGACGGAGGCTCCCAAGTGACACCTAACCAATCTAGGAGGCACCACCCTCCAAAAGGTAATAGATGGTGTTGGTGATGATGAACTCCTTGCTCTTGTGCTTCAAATGATATCTCCCCAACACTCAACTCTCCTCACCGATTTGGCTGTGGTGGAGGAAGGGATTGAGTGGAAAGCAACTTGGGAAGGCTAGAAATCAAGTTTCATATGGTGGGAGTGGAGCAACTTGATCTCAACACAAGGGTAGGTAGTTTTCTTCTCGTAAATGTAAGGTAGGAGTGGTAGTTCTTTTCGATGGCTCTCTCCACTAATGAAGAGGAGGTGGAGGGTATTTATAGCCTCCACACAAAATCCAACTGCTACACACATTTGACCAATCTCGGTCGGACCGAAGTTGACAACTCGGTGGACCGAAAGTTCAAATCTTAGAACGTTGGGATTTTCGTGGGACCGAAAATACAATCTCGGTTAGTCCGATTCTTCCAAAGTCTAGGGTTTGCCAATCTCGGTGGGACCGACTTTCTCATCTCGGTGACACCGATTTGAGTACGTATGTTACTGAAGCTTGGCAACACCAATTTCGAATGACCGAGTTTGGAATCGGAAAATCCGAGATTCTTAGGGTTTGGCTATATGGTCGAGGTGGTTCATCTTGTGTGATGAGTTTGGAATCGGTGGGACCGAGATTACTTATTAGTTTATGTTGGAATGAAAGATTGCTGATTGTTTGAGAGATAAATCACTAAGCACTTAGAGCAACCAGATCATCATCATAACCTCACCCCCTTTTAATAGTATTGGCTTTCCTATGGACTCAATGTGATCTTGGATCACTAAACCAAAAATGGAGTCTTGAGCTTTTGCCAATGTTTTCCTTAGCATTTTGAGGGGTCCACATCATCAGTCATTGCCATTCCCATATCACTGAACTTTCTGAAATATTCTCAAGAAATGATTAGTTCAATGATATATATGTTGTTATTAATTACCAAAACCACCTGGGGATTAGTTGCACTTTCACGGGGTCTCGATCTTCTGTCTTGTACACTTTGTTCTTGAATGGCTTGATATGGAGTAGGAATGGTCTCCGGCAAGCATGTGGTAAATCCAGCCGCGGGGAGCTGCAACTGCCCGTGCACAAGTTGGGGTACTGAGGGACCCCTACCTTAGTACACCGACAGTTAGCCAATTTCCAGCTCCGTCCACAGGATATCGATCCCAATTCTGTCACCAATCTGTGCCATTTTCAAGTACTATCTGAGGTATATCTTCAAGAGGAGCCTTCTGTTGAATTGTTTAGAGACCACTTTCATTTAAACCGTCGCACTGAATTCACCGACGGTCCCAATACTGAATTGGGTGGCATGGCTATTCAAAAGAGGAAGGAAATCACTTATCCCCACGTCAAACTCCATACTCACCCCAAGGAGTGGAATGCAACCTGGTTTTACTGCAAAGATACTTCTCCTGAGGGTGAAAATCCCTTGCCTGGCTTCCGTCCAGAATGGTTGAGCAACACTCATCCTTTTCCACAAAGACTGAGTGCTAAGGAAAGAAGCAAATATGCTCCGCAACTGTCCAAGCTTCGAGCCTTTATGGCCAACGGTTTAACGGGAATAGACCTTGCCCGTTGTTGGATATCATGGAGCATACTGCCTCTAAGCCGACGCTCCGGTTTGATGTGTGAGTATACTGATAGAGTCGACGACCCACTCCGACACACCAAAATCCAACTATCTGATGATGAAGTCACAGATTCGGTAAAGAAGATGTTGAATGAACCAGAACACCTCTGTGCCCAAATCGGTCTGCCTCCCTACTGCACTACCAACAAACCGCCAGCGGTAAGATTTTAATTGCTCCATCATTAAACCTGTTACTGCTTTATGTGTCTGACATTTAATTACTTCTGATCCAGGGTGATAATCCGTTTTGGAGCAAGAAACTTTCACAAGATAAAGCGGAGAAAGCCGGGCGGCCAACCCGGCCCAAGACCAAAGTTATTAAGAAACCAGCTCACAAAAGAAAGACTACCGCTTCATCTGACCCAGCCATTGATGATGATGTGGGTAATCCGGATCTTGAGGTAGAACTTGATTCACTTGGCTTACTTTTTACACGCCTTATTGATGATGATGCTTGTCGACGACGCCGAGGCCAAGAATGCGGATTTGCCGAGGTAACTATTCTCTTCCGATTCGTAAAACTTGCCTTTGCCAAAATTTCGCCAGCAAACCGGAAAGTTAATTTTTCTCACCCTCTTGCTTATTTGGATCCCAAATTTTTATGAAGACGCAGCAACATGAAGCTCGCCGCACAACCCGACACGTTGGTCGTAGTTACCTCTGCCGGTTTACCAAACAGCCCGTTCGAAGCGCCATTCGAGGTCTCCGACCTTTTATTGCTTTAAATTCTAAAGCGGATTTCTTCCACAACCTCTTAATCCGTCCGACGATTATCGTGTCACTTCCCATTCATCCTCCGTGAATCATCAGCCACTCAGCTACCACCATTGAAAATAGTTGCCGGGTAAGAAAAACCGAACAAATGCTTCCAGTATATCGCATAATGGTTTATGCTTTTCACTGACTCTTTGTTTTTCCTTTTAGGGCCAAACTGAAACCAAGCAAGAAGGCCCGCTTGGATAAAGCGGTGAAGAAGATGCCGCCTGCATCATGAGAGAGCCAGATCTTGAAGCTTTTGCCTCTGAAGATATTCCAAATGATCCTCCATTACAAGATGATGTTATTCCCGAAGAGAGGCCTGTTAACACTTCAATCTCTGCCGATCCACCTGCCAACTCCATCCGGTTTGAGAAATCACACAGTCCTGTTGACAAAACGGCCGTGCCCACCCAATCCGTCGAGTCCAAAGATGATGACGTTGTGATTACTGGTATGGGCCGCTCTGAACCGGGGAATCCTGCCACTTTAACTAGACATACTGTGAAAGAGGATGTTTCCGCTTTGAACAAAGGAAAATGGGATGTTGAGCTGGAGACCTATGCTGCTCTGAGTGCCCAAGACCTTCATTCCGGTTATTTGAACCGGCTTTATACTAGCCTTGACTGTGAAGCTGGCCTGGTCAAGATGATGAGGGATAAATTTGAGGTAACCCACTTCTTTACTTACTATCATTGTATCAATCCTCCTAGCCCCCAAGGGCCGGTTTGTAACCTTGATCAAACCGGGACTTGAATATGTTCCTTAACACTTTGAAATCCAATTGTAGCTCGCAAGGCCGGGTTTAACTTAGCAAACTTAAACCGGGCTTCAATAGAAAACTGTCCTTGGAATCATACGAGATCAAATAGCCATTAGCCCCCAAGTGCCAAGTTGAATACTTGTATTGAGCTTGGGACTTTACAACCTAGTAACATTTATAAAAATTGAAGGTGCATTAGCCCCCAAGTATCGTGCATATAACTTTGTTATGTGGTTGATACTTCAATCTCTTGAACCTCTTGTTGAAAATATCGCTCAGATGCAAAGTGAGGTGAGAATCAAAGAGGACCGGATTGCCGATTTACAGGAGGCGCTGAAAACCCAACAGGCCGAAATAGAGAAGGCCAAGAAAGAATTAAGCAGCGCTTTGAACACCACTGAACAGCTGAAAGAAGGCTTCAAGAAAGAACGGGCTGATTGGGCACTGAGAAAGCCACTTTAATCAAGCGAGCGGAAAATGCTGAAGCTGCCCTTAAACCGGTGGTAGATGAACTTACATCCATAAAGCGGCAAGTACACTCCATGACCGCGGCAATCTTTGGTAAGCACCTTTAAACGTCTGTGATGATTTCAACCTGCTGTAGTATAAATCCGGTTTAAAACTGTCTCTTTATTGTTGTAGGCACACGCATCGAGCACTTAGGAAACAACGTGCGGAGGAAACTGAAGGCTGTCTACACTTTAGTAGAACAATTATATACCGGAGCCCAGCGGATCATCACCACAGCTTCTCATAACAACCCGACACCTTCTTTACTCCAGGATACTCTGAACAGGTTGTCCATGCTTCCGACCCGGATTGAGGAGGTGAAAAAATCTGCTGCTCGAACCGGAGCTATTAATGCTTTGATCCGGGCCAAGGCATGGGTACCAGATTTTGATCCTCGTGGAAGCAGCTCAAGGCTATCCCAAAGGTGAAGGAAGATGGTCGATTTTAACAAAGAGGATTTCTGGGCGATAAACCGTGCGGAAGGCGCCTCTAGCTTGCCGCCTAGGTGAAGAGGCGACTTGACGCATTATCAAGCACAAGACAATGACCGTAACAAGCGAAAGCGCCCCACCTCTTGAAGCGGAAAATCTGATCCCTCCAATCCGTAAGCACACTTACGCCTCGATATTGAACCGCCTTCCCGATCCATGAAGAGGCTGTTTTCCAAGCTTTAATGGGAATCGATCGACCACCGTTGATTTCAGCCAATGGGTAGAGACGAGGAAGTCAAGCGCGGAGGATGAGGAGAAGGCTTGAACCGAGGCCGGTTTGAATATCTGCTGCTGGCATCATCCAAAAGAACAATGATCTTATTTGGGCACCGTGTTGCCTTGTAATAGGATAGTTAATACTTCTATCTTGAGTATGCCTTGGTGCATAAGTACTGAAGCTTTTTGTTCGAAAAACCTCGATTCGAATTTCCTGCAATCAGAAAAATTTGAACTTCGGTGGCGGTTATACCGCCAGCCGGTTTATGATCTTGATATATATATATATCAGTAATATAGCAAATAGGTGCTACGAAATACCTGCCATGTCTGGGCATGAAGCTGGCTTAGCCAAGCTTGAAGCGGAGGTTTTTATAAACCATTACCGTCAATAAAGCGGGGAGAAAACAACTCCCATATAAATCGTGCTGGATCAACACAAGCCCCCTTGTTACTCGATGATGGTAACAGGAAAAGGTAAACCGGGCATACGTCTCCGGATTAAAGGGAAATCAAATCCTTCGGCTGAACCGGAAAAAGGGTGTTTTGTTGACATAAAAGAAATCCAATCAAAACAAAGATCAAACAAACCATGAAAATAACATGGAAACCAAAGCAACGATAAAACCATTTGCAAACATACGCTATACTGAGCTGTTCAGATGGTATTACCATGGTCGGACAGGATCAAGCCCCCAATAGGTGTGACAATGATTCAAGTCAGCCAGGTCCCCAAATGACTCGTGGCATATATGCCAGATCAAGAGGCGTGGCAATGGTTAGGGTTCGACCATGCCCCCAAATGATTTGATGGCCTTAGGCCGACCAAGAGGCGTGACTGGTTCAGACTTGACCATGTCCCCAAATGATCTGGTGGCTATCGCCTATCAAAAGGCGTCGCGTTGGTTCGGACTCGACCAAGGCCCCTAGTGATATAAAAAAGCAAATGTCAAGGGGTAAACCGGAGGCCGATTTAAAAATAGAGGTACTCCATGTAACCACGCATGATAAGAAAGACAGATACCCCGCTTTAGCTGAGGCTCCGGGTTTATTATATCCAAGATAATATATACACTGTCATGCTATGTACATAGATAGAGTCAATGGCTCAAGTGTAGTAAGGCCGAAGATGAGCTATGTTCCACGGCCTGTTGGTCTCCTCCTCTGATGTGCGTGAGTCTTGATGCTCTCGAATATCAATCAGATAGTATGAACCCACAGTGATTCTGTCGACCACGAAAGGTCCCTCCCAAGGTGGGGATAACTTGTGCATATCTGTCTGGTCTTGGATGAGTCGAAGCACCAAATCTCCTTCTTGAAAGGTTCTGGTTCTAACCCGGCGACTGTGATAATGACGAAGATCTTGCTGGTAAATCGCCGAACGGGCGGCGGCTATATCGCGCTCCTCATCCAATAAGTCCAAAGCGTCTTGCCGTGCTGTCTCGTTGTCCGCTTCAACATAAGCTGCCACACGAGGCGAATCGTGCCGGATATTGCTGGGGAGAACTGCCTCTGCTCCATAGACCATGAAGAATGGTGTATACCCAGTAGACCGGTTTGGCGTAGTATTGATACACCATAGCACCGATGGTAGCTCTTCAACCCAAGATCCCGGTGTCCTCTCGTAATGGGACCATAAGCCGGGTTTGATGCCTCGTGAAGATCTCTTGATTAGCTCTCGCTCGCCGGCCCATTGATTTGGGTGTGCATCGATGACACGCTCAAGTCGATGTGCTCACGCTCACGTAACTCCTTCATAGCACCCTTGGATAGATTGGTACCATTGTCGAATGATACCGTGGAAAGCCAAACCGAAAATCACCTTTTAATGAATTGCACCATTGCTGCTGCATCACACTTGGCCGACAGTTCCGCTTCAACCCACTTGGTAAATTTGTCAACCGCCACCAAAAGGTGGGTTTTCTTATCCTTGGATCTTTTAAAGGTCCAACCATATCCAGCCCCAAGTTGCAAACGGCCACGTTATTGGGATCATCCTCAACTCTTGAGCCGCACGTGAGCACGCCTTGAAAATTTCGACATCCATCACATCGCTTAACCAAGTCCTCCGTGACGTCAAGGCGCCGTCAACCAAGAAACCCGTGATTTAAACGCCTTTGCTACCAGAGACTTTGAACCGGCGTGGTGTCCACAATCCCTTCATGGATTTCTTAAGATTTCACAGCCTTCCTCAGAGAAACACAACGTTGAAATGCCCTCGATATACTACAATGATGTAATTCACCATTGAGAATCGCTATAGACTTGGATCGCCGGACGATCCTGTTCGCCGTAATCTCATCTTCCGCAACTCCTCGGGTCATGTACGCAAGAAAAGGAACCGCCCAATCCGGAATAGCATGTAGGGCTGCCACTAATTGAGCCTCCGGATCAGGAATAGCCAACCGCTTCACCCGAAGTCAGATCGACGGGTTGTGCAATACGTCCAAAAGGACATTAGGTGGGACCGGTTTATGCCGAGAACCCAACCGCTTAAAGCGCCCCCGCTTCATTCTTCCGGGCGGTCCATATGATCCACTTGATAACCCTTGAAGCAACCCGCAATATTATCCACTTCCCGACGATATGCGGCCATGAGCGGTCCTTAGAATCCCAAGTGCCGACACCGCCGAGCCACAAGGTCCGAGTCACCAAAGCACTTAACCCGGCTTAAGTTCATCTCTTTAGCCATCCGGAGACCATGGAGCAAGGCTTTGTACTCAGCTACATTATTAGTACAAGGAAACATTAAGCGGAGAACATAACAAAACTTATCACCTCGTGGGGAAGTTAATACGACTCCAGCCCCCGAGCCTTCCAACTGCCTGGATCCATCAAAATGAATAGTCCAATATGTGTGATCCGGCTTCACCTCTGGTGCTTGCAACTCCATCCAATCATTAATGAAATCGACAAGTGCCTGAGACTTCACCGCCGTCCGAGGTACATACTTCATCCATGCGCCCAAGCTCTATAGCCCACTTTATAATCCGCCCGCCTCCGGTTCTCAGATGATATCACCCAAGGAGCTGAATCGACCACGTGATGGGGTGCCCTTGAAAATACTACTTCAACTTCCGCTGGCCATGAAGACGCCATAGACTAGCTTCGCCAATGCGGATACCTTTGCTTGGACTCAATGAGTACCTCATCGATATAATAAACCGCCGCTGAACCGGATATTCCTTGCTCGCCTCCTTGCGTTTCCACCACAATAGCCACGCTTAATCGCCGAGCATTGGCTGCTACATATAATAATAGTGGCTCCTTGTCAACCGGAGCTGCGAGAACAGCGGATTGGCTAATCGCCGCTTTAAGTCCTCAAATGCTTCATCGCCAGCCGGACCTGCACGAAGTTATCTCTTCCTCAAAGATTTGGTACAACGGGATGGCCTTCTCTCCGAGGCGGCTGATAAACCGGCTCAGTGCGGCGATTCTGCATGCCAAACGCTGAACATCATTTATGCACTTCGGTTTAGCCAAGGAAGTAATAGCCTTAATTTTCTCCGGATTAGCCTCAATTCCTCTGTTAGACACCAGAAACCCCAATAACTTGCCTGTCGGAATACCAAAGACACACTTGTCCGGATTAAGCATCATCTTGTAAATGCGCAAGTTGTCAAAGGTTTCCTTCAAATCATCCACCAGCGTCTCCTTCTGCCTTGATTTCACTACAATATCATCCACATAGGCGTGCACATTGCGGCCGATCTGTTTATGCAGGCAATTCTATACGCACCGCTGATAGGTAGCTTGGGCGCTCTTGAGCCCGAAGGGCATAGATACATAGTAGAAGGCTCCAAAGGGAGTGATAAACGCTGTTTTCTCCTGGTCCTTAACCGCCATTTTGATCTGATGATATCCAGAATACGCATCCAAAAAACTCAAACGCTCACAACCCGCCGTGGCATCAATGATCTGATCAATGCGGGGCAGGGCAAAAGGATCTGCTCGACAGGCCTTGTTAAGATCTGTGTAATCCACACAAATACGCCAAGTGCTGTTTTTCTTAAGAACCAGCACCGGATTAGCAAGCCACTCTGGATGAAACGCCTCAATGATAAAGCCAGCTACCAAAAGCCTGGCTACTTCCTTTCCAATGGCTTTGTGCCTTTCTTTGTTAAACCGGCGGAGGAATTGTTTCACCGGTTTATACTTAGGATCCACATTAAGAGTGTGCTTAGCGAATTCCCTCGGTACACCTGGCATGTCAGATGGCTTCCATGCAAAGATGTCCCGATTCTCACGGATGAACTCGATGAGCGCGCCTTCCTATTTGGGATCCAGGTTGGCACTGATAGCGAACTGCTTGGACGAATCGCCGGGCACGAAGTCAACAAGCTTGGTCTCATTGCCGATTTAAACTTCAGATCCGAGTCATGCTCAGAGTTGGCTTCTTCAAAGGGGTCATATCCGCGGATCAACATTGTCCTTATAGAACTTCAACTCCTCCGCGGGCACGATCGACTGATAGGCCGCATCACCTTCCTCACATTCCAAAGCAACCTCGGCTCCCATGAACCGTTATCGCCCCTTTGTAACCCGCATCTTGAGCTGCAAGTAGATATAACAAGGTCGCGCCATGAACTTAGCATAAGCCGCCCGCCCAAACAAGGCGTGATACGGGCTCGGATCTTCACCACCTCAAAGGTTAGTTTTTCGGACCGAATCGTGTTTCGTCCTCAAAAGCCACATCCGTGGCTATCTTACCAACAGGATATGCAGATTTGCCGGTACTACACCATGGAACACCGTGACGATGGTCTCGAGATCCTTGTCTATTAGACCCATGCGCGGAAAGTCTCATAGTATAGTATGTTAATATCGCTTCCTCCATCCATAAGCACCTTGGTGAACTTATAACCCCCCACCTGAGGGTCCACCACTAATGCTAGCTGGCCCGGATTATCAACCCGGGGTGGATGATCCTCTCGGCTCCACACGATAGGCTGCTCCGATCAGCAGAAGTAACGTGGCAAGGCCGGTTCAACAGAGTTCATCGCCGCCAGGAGTTTTCGGTCGCGCTTATCCAAGCTAGTCGAGAAAACATGATATTGCCCATTGTTCAACTGCTTTGGCTGGCTCGATAACCCGACCGATCTTGTTGCTGCATCGCCGCTCGATTATTCTCGTTGTTGTGACCGCCCGATTAAGACTGAACCGAAGCTCCATCGTGACCCACCCATGGAAACCGGATCTGAACCGCCACCGACTTCGGTCATACCGGAAGGCATTAGAATTTTTGAACTCCTGCATAATATAACAATCTTTCCAAAGGTAGTTAGCCGGCGACTCCTTCGTCCCGTGCTTTGGGCAAGGCTGATTCAACAAGTAATTCAAACGGCTTGCGTTAGGATTGGGACCCCCATTACAATTTGCCACTTTACCTCAGCGCCGCTGCCCCCTGTCCTGTGCATTAGTATTGGCCACAAAGTCCATGTTGCCATCCGCTTTACGCTTACCTCCGTTTCCATGACCCGCCGGTTTGTACTGTTGCCCCTTGGAGTTGCCATTCTTCTTTCCCTTCCCTGCTTCATCATCATCAGCCTCGGGATCCTTGGTACTGTCCGAATCAGCATACTTCACTAAAGCGGCCATGAGGGTTCCCATGTCATTACAGAACCGCTTCATGCGCCCCAATTTCAATTTCAAAGGCTCAAACCGCGCTTGCCTTCCGTGGTTAAGATTGCAGAGTCAAGATTAATCCCGCCGATGATTGCAAAATCTCAAACGCGGCGCATCTAACGGGTCGTTGATTCTCCTTCCTCTCGACACAAGCCGCCAGTCCACTATGGACTTGGGCTGCTTACATGTATCCTTGAAATTTGATAAACCGGCCCGCAACTGGGCCCATGAGCTAATAGAATTGGGCGGTAGGCTCTTCAACCAAGTACGAGCCGTGACTTCAAGCATCATGGTGAAGTATTTTGCACACGCTGTCTCATCCACGTCCAGCATCTCCATGGCCATCTCATAACTTTCTACCCACGCTTCAGGACAAATCGGCGGTGTAATTCGGTACTTGCGCATGACCCTTGAAATCTTTTAGGCACGCGCACATTGCGTAAAGCGGATCAAACAAGGCACCCCTAAAGCGGATGCGACTCTGGTCCGCGAAGGTGGTAGGGCGGACTGGTAAGTAAGTTGACCGCATCATCTGGCCGCTAATTCGCCTCCCTTCGTGACGGGCCCGTCCACCACCTCCGAGCATCGCGGATGCCACTGTCGGGTTATTGCCACGGGCCGCTTCACGGTCCCGCGTATTGCTCGATATGGCGGTTCATCCACGCTACCGCTATAGCTCCGCTTGACGGGCGAGAATGAATCCGATCACGGCTGTATTTAATATGCTTCCGCTGAATCATGCAGCACCGAGAAGCCTTAACCCGCTGCTCTCTACCGCTATGGGAGTCCCTTCGACCGATAGTTTCCATCATGGCGGCTGCAACAAGGTTGTCCATAGGGTTAGAATAATGACCTGGGGCGCTCAACCGTGGAGGAACCACAATGTTCTCGCCGAGGAGGCTCCATCAGCGAGGTTGGACCGCCGCCTCGCCCCGTGCCTCAATCCGTTTGCCTCCGGTGCGCGCGGCGGATTATCGGGTCCAGCCCCGGTCTAAAAGAGATTTCGGGTCAAACCCTAATGGCAAGCGTGATCTATACTTCCGCTTCAACACCTCCCGCGATGCACTCGTCAAGCATGAGTTTGTAAGCTCGGCGCCCAGAGCGCCCGCTCGCAGCCATCCTGCTGCCGCCGCTAGATCCGCTTTGGCTTGCGGATCTGCTCTTTCACCTTCGCACTTCGCATCATGGGCCTTCGATCCGCCGATTGTCCTTCGCCATAAGCGCAGCTAGTGCATCATACTGATCCGATAGAACTTGTCCTCCCGCTTCGCTGCGCTGCGCCGCTGATCCGGAAAGCATCGCCGCGGGCGGTCGAAGATTGATTCGCCGCTGCAGCATCGCCATGAATATTGCAACCCGTTGATCCGGCTCGGGGTCCGGAATATCGCCGCCATCGGAACAGCCCTCGATCATATCGCCCGTGAATCGGTACAATGATTCGGTCTCTCGTTGAGGACTCGTCGCCGGAATAGACGACGGTCTCACTACCGTGTTCTGAACCGTCTTCGCGTTCTCCTCCGTGGACGACTCCAACGAAGACACGCTTCACGGCCGGTTTAGCTCGGTAGGTCTCAGACGCCGAGCCGTCTCGACGAGGTCGGTGCAGATGTCCGCCAGCCCCAGCTCACCGATCTTGCCGATGAAAACGTATGCCACCAAAGGGGACCCGTACCAGATCGATTGAATCGCCTCGACCCCATCCCGCATCGCCGATGTAGATCCCGCCATGACGACTCTTGGTCATCCGCCCACAACATAGCCTTCGAGTCCCTTGAGCTTGCCCTCCAAGATCATCAAACCATCGTGCGATGGCCCCACGGTGGGCGCCAACTGTCGTGGATTTGTCACGGCAGATGTCCTAGTGAAAGGACTAAGTCGTGGAGCCATCGCTACGAGTTTACTTGAAGGGGTTAAAGCGGACACAAAGACACGAGAGTTTTATACTAGTTCGGCCCCTTCGATGAAGGTAAAAGCTTACGTCTAGTTGTGATGGAATTGATGTGGTCTCGATGGCTAGGGAGCAAACAAGCTTCGCCTAGGCTCGAGTTGTGGTTGTCTCTCTTGAACCGCCACCGGGTCGCCCCCTTATATACACGGGTGACGCCCGTCGGTTCATAGAGTTCCAACCGGTTCATACTCGTATCCTGGTTTGTATCTCTCTATTCCTAACTTACAATACAAGTTATACATCAGGCCGGTTTACGGCTATAGATTCTAAATCGACTACAGGCCTTGGGCCTTCATCTGCTTATACCACTACTGAAGTTAACCCGGCCCAAGCAGGCCGGTTTACGCCTAGTGGTAATATCCCCAACAGGAACAATTGAGCGAGCAACCAAATTATTGGAAATCATACATACTGATGTGTGCGGTCCAATGAGCGTTGAGGCTCGCGGAGGATATCGTTATGTTCTCACTCTCACTGATGACTTGAGTAGATATGGGTATGTCTACTTAATGAAACACAAGTCTGAGACCTTTGAAAAGTTCAAGGAATTTCAGAATGAGGTAGAGAATCAACGTGACCGAAAGATAAAGTTCCTACGATTAGATCGTGGGGGAGAATATTTAAGTCATGAATTTGGTACGCACTTAAGAAAAGGTGGAATCGTTTCACAACTCACGCCGCCTGGAACACCTCAGCGAAATGGTGTGTCCGAACGTTGTAATCGCACTCTATTGGATATGGTGCGATCTATGATGTCGCCATCGATTTACGCTATCATTTTGGGGATACGCCCGAGACAGCTACATTCACTTTAAATAGGGCACCGCCTAAACCGCTGAGATGACACCGTATGAATTATGGTTTGTGAAGAAACCTTAGTTGTCGTTTCTAAAAGTTTGGGGATGCGATGCTTATGTCCAGAAACTTCAACCTGAGAAGCTCGAACACAAGTCGGAAATATGCGTATTCATAGGATACCCTAAGGAAACCATACGGTATACTTTCTAATTAAGATCCGAAGGCAAGATCTTTGTTGCCAAGAACGGATCCTTTCTGGAGAAAGAGTTTCTCTCGAAAGAATTAAGTGGGAGGAAAGTAGAGCTTGATGAAGTACTACCTCTTGAAACGGTGAGTAGGGCAGCTCAGGAAGATGTTCCTATGGTGCCTGCACGGACAAGTGAGGAGGTTAATGATGATGATCAAGATACTTCGTATCAAGATCCTACTGAACTTCGAAGGTCCACAAGGACACCTTCCGCACCAGAGTGGTATTGCAACCCTGTCTTGGAAATCATGTTGTTAGACAACGGTGAACCTTCGAACTATGAAGAAGCGATGGCGGGCCCAGATTCCAACAAATGGCTTGAAGCCATGCAATCCGAGATACGATCCATGTATGAAAACAAAGTGTGGACTTTGACAGACTTGCCCGATGATCGTCGAGCGATAGAAAACAAATGGATCTTTAAGAAGAAGACGGACGCGGATGGTAATGTTACCATATATAAAGCTCGACTTGTCGCTAAGGGTTATCGACAAGTTCAAGGGATTGACTACGATGAGACATTCTCTCCTGTAGCGAATCTGAAGTCCGTCCGAATCATGTTAGCAATTGCCGCATACTATGATTATGAGATATGGCAAATGGACGTCAAAACGGCATTCCTTAACGGTCACCTTAAGGAAGAACTGTATATGATGCAGATGGAAGGTTTTGTCGACCCTAAGAATGCTAACAAGGTATGCAAGCTCCAACGCCCATCTATGGGCTGGTGCAAGCATCTCGAGTTAGAACATTCGCTTTAATGAGATGATTAAAGCGCTTGGGTTTATGCGACTTATGGAGAAGCATGCGCTACAAGAAAGTGAGTGGGAGCTCAGAGCATTTCTCATATTATATGTGGATGACATACTTTTGATGGGAAATGATATAGAACTTTTGGATAGCATAAAGGCCTACTTGAATAAGTGTTTTTCAATGAAGGACCTTGGAGAAGCTACTTACATATTAGGCATCAAAATCTATAGAGATAGATCGAGACGCCTCATAGGTCTTTCACAAAGCACATACCTTGATAAGATATTGAAGAAGTTCAATATGGATCAGTCCAAGAAGGGTTCTTGCCTCGTGTTGCAAGGTGTGAAATTGAGCTCAGCTCAATGCCCGACCATGACATGTAAGATAAAGAAGAGATGAGTGTCATCCCTATGCCTCAGCCATAGAGTCTATCATGTATGCCATGACCTGTACTCAGACTATATAAACCTTGCCGTGAGTTTGGTAGGAAGATACCAAAGTAATCCCGCAAGGAACATCGGATGTTGGTCAAGAACATCCTTAAGTACCGAAAAGGACTAAGGACATGTTTTCAGATATGGAGGTGACGAAGAGCTCGTCATAAAGGGTTACGCCGACGGTAGCTTCGACACGATCCGATGACTCTAAGTCACAAACCGGATACGTGTATATTTTGAATGGTGGGGCAAGAAGTCTGGTGCAGTTCCAAGCAGAGCGCCGTATGGATCTACATGTGAAGTGGAGTACATGGCAGCCTTGAGGTAGCGATGAAGCTATTTGGGTGAAGGAGTTCATCACCGACCTAGGAGTCATACCCAATGCGCCGGGGCCAATCACACTCTTCGTGACAACACCGAGCTATTGCACTTGCCAAGGAGCCTGTGTTTCACAAGAAGACCAGGCACATCAAGCGTCGCTTCAAATCCCTACGTGAAAATGTTCAAGATGGAGACATAGATATTTGTAAAGTACATACGGACCTGAATGTAGCAGATCTGTTGACTAAACCTCTCCCTAGGGCAAAACTTGATCAACACCAGAATGCAATGGGTGTTCGATACATCACAATGTAACTAGATTATTGACTCTAGTGCAAGTGGGAGACTGTTGGAAATATGCCCTAGAGGCAATAATAAAATGGTTATTATTATATTTCTGTGTTCATGATAATTGTCTATTATTCATGCTATAACTGTGTTATCCGGAAATCATAATACACGTGTGAATACATAGACCACAACAAGTCCCTAGTGAGCCTCTAGTAGACTAGCTCGTTGATCAAGAGATGGTCATGGTTTCCTGACTATGGGCATTGGATGTCATTGATAACGGGATCACATCATTAGGAGAATGATGTGATGGACAAGACCCAATTCTAAGCATAGCTCAAAGATCGTGTAGTTCGTTTAGCTAGAGCTTTTCCAATTGCCGAGTATCATTTCCTTAGACCATGAGATTGTGCAACTCCCGGATACCGTAGGAGTGCTTTGGGTGTGCCAAACGTCACAACATAACGGGTGGCTATAAAGGTGCACTACGGTATCTCCAAAGTGTCTGCGGTTGGCACGAATCGATCGATTTGTCACTCCGTATGACGGAGAGGTATCTCTGGGCCCACTCGTAATGCATCATCATAATGAGCTCAATGTGACCAAGTGTCCGTTACGGATCATGCATTACAAGACTGAGTAAAGTGACTTGCCGGTAACGAGACTAAACGAGGTATTGGGATACCGACGATCGAGTCTCGCAAGTAACGCATCGATTGACAAAGGAACTGAATACGGGTTCATTGAATCTCGACATCGTGGTTCATCTGATGAGATCATCGAGTAGTATGTGGGAGCCAACATGGGTATCCAGATCTCGCTGTTGGTTATTGACCGGAGAGGCATCTCGGTCATGTCTGCATATCTCCCGAACCCGCAGGGTCTACACACTTAAGGTTCGGTGACGCTAGGATTGTAGAGATATTAGTATGCAGCCAACCAAAAGTTGTTCGGAGTCCCGGATGAGATCCCGGACGTCACGAGGAGTTCCGGAATGGTCCGGAGGTGAAGAATTATATATAGGAAGTGCTATTTCGCCCATCGGGAGAATTTGGTCATCAGTATTGTCTGGGACCACTGAAGGGTCCCGGGTCCACCGGTGGGGCCACCTATCCCGGAGGCCCCTGGGCTGAAGTGGGAAGGAACCTGCCTCGTGGGCTGGTGCGCCCTTTGGGCCCCCGCGCCTAGGGTTGGGAACCTGGGGAGGGGCGCCCACTTGCCTTGGGGGCAAGTTCCCCTTGCCGCCGCCTCAGAGATCCCATATCCTAGGGCCGGGCGCCTCCGGGACCCTATATAAAGAGGGGGGTGGGAGGGCAGCCGCACCTGCATCTTGGCGCCCCCTTTCCTTGGCTACACCTCCTCCTCCCGCAGACGCTACGAAGCCTCGCTTGGATCCTCGCTGATCCACCACCACGCCGTGCGTGCTTTGCCGATCTTCATCAACCTCTCCTTCCCTTGCTGGATCAAGAAGGAGGAGACGCCACGCCGACCGACGTGTGTTGAACGCGGAGGTGCCGTCTGTTCAGCGCTAGGATCTCCGGTGATTTGGATCACGATGTTAACGACTCCCTCAACCCCGTTCTCTTGAACGCTTCCGCTCGCGATCTACAAGGGTATGTAGATGCACTCTCCTCTCTCGTTGCTGGATGAACTCATAGATTGATCTTGGTGAACGTAGGAAATTTTTTATTTTATGCAACATTCCCCAACAACGCCGCCTCCAGCTCATCGAGAGTGCTGGCCACCTGGCCAACATGCGCCGGCAATCGGACGCCTATCGGCGCGAGATGGACCGGGCCGTAGGCGGCACGCCGGCTCCTGGGGGGCCTAGCCGCCTCGGCACAGTTCGGCAGCGTGGCGCGACCATCGCCACCATGTTTGGGATGGAGCGCCCCGTCTACGCCATGCCTGCAGAGAACATCCGGGCCGCCCAGGCGGTAACGGATGAGCTGAACAAGTACAATGGCGACGAACTCCGCCACATGACGGAGCGAGTCCAACAGTTCCTGGACGCGGCTGCCGCACAGCACGAGGCCGCCTGCCGCGCTGAAGACCCAGCCGGACGAAATAACGTGCCGCACTCCGAGATCATGGAGCGACCTCCTGGACACTGACTGGTGGCGCCCGTGGAGGAAAGGGAAATGAGCCGGCTGCTAGTTGCAGTCGGACACGCATCTCCATTGAGCGGGACGAGGTAGGCCGCCCTCATGCAGTAGAGCGGCGAGGCGACCTGCCGCCTCCTCCGCCTCGTGGAGCAAGATACCCCACTCCGCCTCCTGTCACGCACCCGACACTCCGCGACCGCCTTGGCCGCCGAGAAGGAGTTGGAGAGAATGATGCTCGCCACCGGATCGATCGTCTCAAACGATCCCTGGCGCTTGAGGAAGAAGATGCACTGGGCCCACCCTGCTTCGGCCCCCGAATCCGCGATGAGCCCTTCCCCAAGGGGTTCACTCTCCCATGAGACACGCCCAAATACACCGGCTCCATGAAGCCGGAGGACTGGCTGGTCGACTACTCCACAGCCGTCAGCATAGCAAACGACAACAAGCGCGTTGCCTTGAAGTACGTCCCGTTCATGCTTCAAGGTAGTGCTTGGACATGGCTCAACAGCCTGAAGCCCCGCAGCATCAACAGCTGGGTTGATTTCACCGAGGTCTTCATCCGCAACTTCAGCAGCACTTACGAGCGGCTCTCTTTATGCGTCCAAGGGCCCATGGAGTCAACTCGCGACTACCTCACGCGGTGGACCGAGCTGCGCAATTCCTGCGAGGGCGTGCACAAGGTGCCGGCAATCGAGTACTTTACTGCCGGGTGCCAAGAGGGCACCCTCCTCAAGCATCGACTCCTCTGCGACAAGCCTGAGACCCTCAATGAGCTGCTGGTCATCGCTGACAAGCACGCCACGGCCGACTCCTCCATGAAGGCGGAAATCCTGGTTGACGCGTCCGGCAAGGTGGCACCTCAGCGCCCTGACTCGGGTGGTGACACCAGTCGGCATCGCAACCAGTGATAACAGCGAAGTAGCCACCCACCGCTTCCACTAGCCGGCAGGTGGCGACGGTCGAGGATCAGCAGCCAGAAGGGCAGCCAACCCCTATGCGGCAGAAGGGCGGCAAGTCCAATTGGTTGCCCGCCTTATTTTACGACCAAACCTTAGATGCACCCTGCAAGTTCCATAGCGGTGCGAAGCCCTCCAACCACACCACTCGGAAGTGTCACTGGCTCACCAGAATTGCCAAGGGAGATGGACTCCTGCCTCCTCCGCCTGCCGGACCGCCGCCTCCTCTGAAGCCCGGCTGGTCTGACCGATCGGCGCTTACAAGACGAGTACCTGGAGGAACACGGAGCTTATGTTGTGTTCACCAGCGTGGCCGATGACAGACGCAGCAGACGGCAACAACAACCAGAAGTGCAAGTAGTGGCCTCCAACACTCCAGAGTTCATGCATTGGTCCAAGAAGCCTATCAGCTGGAGCAGGGCCAACCACCCTGAAGTGATGCCTTCCCCTGGTTCGTATGCCCTGGTCCTAGAAGCGACCCTTGCAACGGAGAGGCGAGCAGCCCGTTTCTCCAGAGCCTTGATAGATGGCGGCAGCAGCATCAACATCCTGTACTGCGATACGATGGAGAAGTTGGGAATCAAGCAGAAGCAGCTCGTCCCCAACCGGATCAGATTCCATGGCATAGTCCCCGGCCTTCCTCGCCACTAATCGGCAAGACCCAGATTGATGTCCTCTTTGAGACAAGAATCACTTTCGCCGAGAGCCAGTTTGGTTTGAAGTGGTGGACCTTCAGAGCCCCTACCATGCACTGCTAGGCCGGCCTGCTCTAGCCAGATTCATGGCAGTCCCCCACTACGCCTACCTCAAGATGAAGATGCCGAGTACCAAGGGAATCCTAACAGTAGTCGGAGACTACAAGAAGTCGGTCGTCAAGGCCAGCAGATAGCAGCCGCTGGCCGAGTCCTCGCGACAGCAGCCGAGAAGCTGCCTTGACCAGGGGTGGCGCTTGTGCAAGAAGCCGGAAATGTCACCCACACCCCAGGAGTCAGAAGCTGAGGGCTCGTTCAAGCCGGCCAAGGAAACAAAGAGAACACCCTTGGACCTAGAGCACCCAGAGAGGCACGCTGTCATAGGCACAGGCCTTGACAGCAAATAGGAAGGCGAGCTCGTCGATTTCCTCCATGAGAATCGGGACATCTTCGCATGGTCCCCCAAGGACATGCTGGGTGTTCCGACGGATTTCGCCGAGCACAAGCTACATGTCCGACCTGACGCCAAGCCGGCCAGGCAGCCCTTGCGCCGCCTGTCAGAAGAAAAGAGAAGAGTTGTTGGAGAAGAGAGAGCCCGACTCCTAGCAGCCGGATTCATCATGGAAGTATTCTTCCCAGAGTGGCTGGCCAACCCAGTCTTAGTATTGAATAAGAACAAGCAGTGGCGCATGTGCATTGACTACACCAGCCTCAACAAAGCCTGCCCCAAAGATCCCTTTGCTCTGCCGAGGATTGATCAAGTGATAGACTCCATAGCCGGATGCGAGCTATTGAGTTTTCTGGATGCATACTCAGGTTATCACCAGATAAAGCTGAACCCGGCCGACAGGCTGAAGACCGCCTTCATCACGCCGTTTGGAGCCTTCTGCTACCTGACCATGACGTTCGTCTTGAGAAATGCCGGTGCCACGTTTAAACGTTGCATGCAGAAGTGCCTCCTCAAGCAACTCGGCAGAAATGCCCATGTATATGTGGATGATGTGGTGGTGAACACGGAGAAGCGAGGCACTCTGCTAGAGGACCTCAAGGAGACCTTTGAAAACCTGCGCCGATTCCAGATTAAGCTCAACCCGGAGAAATGTGTCTTTGGAGTACCAGCCGGCCAGCTTCTTGGTTTCCTGGTCTCAGAGTGCGGTATAGAGTGCAATCCTGTGAAGATCATGTCACGACCGGTTTTCTGGGTATTAAATTCCAGAAACTGGTCGTTGTGCTCACCAGCCCCAGGATAACTGTTAGCTGATGAGGCACCAACTTGATACAGAGATCCAAAGCAAAATACAACATATGTAGTACAAGACCACTCTGGCCTGTGAGTACAACAAATGGTTTCTAGTAGTTGATGGCGGAAGTGGATTGTGGATCGTCTGCGTATATGGGACTCCATTTCCCACAAGAACAGTGACGACTGTGTTAACTCCTATCTTCGCGAGGCTGCTATCACCATTACCGGGTTCCGGGTTGCCATCAAGGTCGCTCCTCTCCACAAGAAGAAATCTGCCAAGACAATAGCCAGGACAAGCCTGAGTACTTTGAATGTACTCGCAAACATTATGAACACGGGTATAATATAACAACGATGTTCAAATATTTATGCTAATGACGCTACCACAAAATAAATCTCGATGCATGTAAGCAGGTTATTTATGAAAATGCAGAACATAATAATAATAAAGGAACCGATCGGCGTTCGAGCGACGCCACATAAAGGGCTTATAAAAGAAATGTAATAATCAGGCCTTAGCGACACCACATAAAGGGCTTTAAAAGAAATGTTACAATCGGGCGCCTTAGCGACACCACATAAAGGGCTTTAAAAGAAATGCCACGATCGGGCGCCTTAGCGACACCACATAAAGGGCTTTAAAAGAAATGTTACAATCAAGGCCTTAGCGACACCACATAAAGGGCTTTAAAAGAAATGTTACAATCAGGCGCCTTAGCGACACCACATAAAGGGCTTTAAAAGAAATGCCACAGTCGGGCGTCTTAGCAACACCACATAAAGGGCTTTAAAAGAAATGCCACAGTCGGGCGTCTTAGCGACACGACATAAAGGGCTTTGAAAGAAATGACAGTGAATATCTAGGAGGTAGGACCATTCCAAGGATACTCAATATTTCAAACAATATAAAGGGGTTAGTCCATAATTAAAATAATCATAATCAACATAAGTCGCAGGTCACAATCCATGTTCTGGTTTAACAGATTTTCCTCCAAAGATCAACACTAAGACCGACACTTGACCCATCCCAGACTGTAATCCTTAACCATGGACACGGCTATTCGAATAGGTTTAATCTCTGCAGAGGGTGTACTCTTTACCCACGAGTAACGGATTCCTTTAGTCCATCGACTAATTCCGCTTCACGGTCTTTTGTTGAAAACACACCTAACTTGCACACACCAGCTTAACTCACACGTGTCCGAATCACCCACTTACACTGCCGAGCAAACTCTAAGTGGGAGGCTACAACCTCGCGTAGCATGGGATCAAATTTATATTAAGGCCTAAGGGGTGGCCTCCTCTCGGTCTCAACCGAAACACCCATGCCCCCGGACCAGGTGGCTTGCCTACCAGCTACAACCGGTATCTTCCACCATGGCCTCTCTGTACGGTGTGTGCTAGAAAGAGGTTGACAACTTACTAAACCGTACTCTACTTGTTGTAGAGACGAGTGGTAGTACGAAGCAAGTATGGGGGTTACTGGAACAAGACTCAATCTACGGTCGACTCAGGAGGTTTATAGTTTCCTGCATGACATGTATAACAAAATATAAATATTTCAACCAATACAATCAACACTCATTATATCTTACCATGCCATACCGGACATACCCGTCCCGACGGAGACCGGCGACAAGCTCATGCCTACCCAAGGCGTAGGCTTTTCCGGATTCCTTTCCCAAGATGCATGCAAGATACATGAGGATGATTACCATCACAAGTATACTCATTCCAACAAAGATGGAAATCACTAATATGTATCCATGCAAATGATCATATCACATGAAATAACAAGTCCTTCGAAATGAGGTGGTGTTATAAACGTGTCAACGAACACACCAAAAATATTATGCCGGGGTTCAGAATGCTTGCCTTCAATGTGTGGAAAGGCAGGGTGCACTCCAAAACTTTTGAAAGTTTTCTTCTCTCTCTCCAAGGTCCTATTTTAAATAAATTTGAATTAACACACAAATTCAAAACAGCACAAAAATTTGTTTAAAAAAATATCAAATAAATCTTAAAATAAACTAGATCAAATTTGAGAGAGATAGGAAAAATAATCATTTCATTTGGATTTGTAATTAAAAAGTTATAGGCAACAAAGTCCTCGGTCAAAAATCTGCTTTTAAAATAAAATGTAAAAGAAAACATTTTAAAAAATACACGTCAAGACGATTCGGGAAATACGCCCACTTACTCCTGCGCGGACAAAGCGCTGGTCATCGACGGTGGGCCCGCCTGCCCATCGGGTCGTTTGACTAGTCCACGCTGGCTCGCCGCCCCTCCGACCGAACAGAGGCGGAGCTCCGGCGAGGATTTGCCGGCAAACGGGGGCGTCCCTTGGAGATCTGAGGACATGGGGGTGCTCAGGGGGTCGAGACGAATCCGTGGGTACCCGCCATGGTCGCCGACGTGGACGGAGTCGCCGGCGACGAGATTCGCGGCGGAGAAGGCATTCGGGTGGATAGTGGGTTTGGGGCTACGGTGGTTTCCGACCAAGATTGAGCGTGGGGTTGCACTCACGAGAGGGAGGGAGAGCTCTTGGTGGAGAGAGTGGAGAGGGGGAGGCACTGGTGGTGATGGAATGGGCCGGGACTCGGCGGCGACCGAACCGGCCGGACTCGGGGAAGATGGCCTTCCCCTCCTCGACTGCTGGCCAAGGCAGCTCTAGGGGGGTCATTTGAGGTTTCTTGAGGACTCTAATGAGGTCCGGGGCCCTTATATATGGGGTGGAGGTCGGTTCCGAGGCGACCGGCGATAAGGACGACGACGAACCGTCTTTCTGTAGCTATGGCGACGTGGCGGCGACGCGCGCTAGGGGACGAGGCTGCGGATGAGCTGGAGATGCTTAAGGGGGCAGCTGGCGAGCGCTGGTGGCTTGTCGGCACCTACTGAGGCAGCGGCGTGCTGTGGATGCCGGCGTGCCGCCAAGGTTCGACGGCGGGCCAGAGGCTGCCAGGCGGCTTGGCGCTGTTGTGAGAAGGGAGGCGTGGCGTGAAGCCGCAGAGCGGGCCAAAACCAGGGCGCGACGGTCGGCTCGCCATGGCTCGTGCACACGCAAGACTGCTAGCGCCTGAGCACGCACGGAATGTGTTCGATAAAATGCCGGGGCATGCTAGAGGTCTCAGGTGAGGTTGGCAAGAAACAGAACTAGGTTAGTGATAGAGGGAAGATCAAGGGACAAGGTGGTTTGGTCAGGAGATCAAGTTCACCATGCAGACAAAGACTCATGCCAAATCTGTCCATGCACTCCAGGTGTTTGACAAAATGCCACAGGCACCTAGGCATTTCTTGCAGTGGCCAATTCTTCCAGATTAGTGTCTCTTTGGATGCACAAGAGGTTGGTGAGGTTAGTTGGTGAAAAACACAAACTTGCTAGTGCAAGTTTTGCAGAACTTCAAATCTGGATAGGAGGTGAATGGCATTATTTCATGAACCAGAAATGATCCAATGAGTGCATGCTCCTGGACTTAGAGGTTTATTATGGAGGACTACAAGTAGGGAAAAGAATCTAGGGCCAAAGAGCAAGTAAGAATATGGTTGCCGTACAAACCATCAGGTTGGACCAGAATGAAGATGAGGTTGATTCACTCAAAATTTTCAAAATAACCCCAATGGGTTTTTGCATAAAGTTTAATCATATGATACTACTAACATCCCATAATTTTGGTGGAGGCTAGAAAGAAATATTTAAAAGGGTTGCAGTGCAAAATTGTCCACTGGACCGGAGAAGAAAAACATGTGTAGCACTCAAAATATGCAATGAATGAAATATACTATTGCACAAAAGTGATTTAGAGACATCACATGACATCTCCAAATTTTTGGTTGGATTTTTAGTTAAATCTATCAACTGGTTGTAGTACAAAAAGTGCTCCAAAACTTAAAACAAGTCATTTTAATGAATAAAGCTCAGGGTGAAATAAATTAATAAATAAATCTACTGATTGAGAGATGTTTTTAATGAGAGGGCATATAAGTCCAATATGTTTTGGAAGGATCCACTTGGGAAAAAAATCCTTAATATTAAAAGAAAAGTTTTGAAATGAACAGAGATATACTTGCAGGCAAAAATTTTAAACTCTTGGCAAAATTTAAATAACTAAAACCCGGTTAAATTTTTGGGGTGTTACAGATCAAGGCAATTGAGAAGATGAAGGTGCCCACCCGACTGCTGGACGTACAGAAATTCACCGGCTGCCTGGCGTCAGTCAGCCATTTAATCAGCCGGCTGGGCGAGAAGGCTCTTCCCCTATACCAACTCATGAAGAAGACCACTTTTTTCGAGTGGAACGATATGGCGGCCGAGGCATTTCTCCAACTCAAGAAGATGTTGGCAACCCCACCTGTCCTGGCAGATCCGACTGAGAAGGAGCCCATGCTCCTCTACATTGCAGCCACCAGTCAGGTTGTCAGCATAGTCATGGTAGTAGAGCGCAAGGAGAAGGACAAAGCGTTGCCGGTCCAGAGACCGGTGTATTACTTGAGCAAAGTATTGTCCGCCTCCAAGCAAAACTACCCCCACTACCAGAAGATGTGTTACGGCGTGCATTTTGCCGCCAAGAAGCTGAAGCCTTACTTCCAAGAGCACCCCATAACTGTCGTCTGCACAGCCCCGCTTGCTGAGATCATTGGAAGTCGGGATGCCTCAGGCCGAGTGGCCAAATGGGCTATTGATTTGGCCCCTTACACCATCTACTACCAGCCTCGCACCGCCATCAAATCACAAGTGTTGGCCGACTTCCTCGTCGATTGGGTCGAGACCCAATATTTGCCACCTGCACCAGACTCCACTCATTGGCGGATGCATTTTGATGGTTCAAAAATGCGCACTGGTCTGGGAGCCGGCGTCGTCCTCACCTCTCCCAAGGGTGACAAGCTCAAATACGTATTGTAAGTCCACTTCGCCGCCCCAACAACGTAGCGAATATGAGGCACTCATACATCGGCTCGCTTGCCAAGGAACTCCGCATTCGCCGGATCCCGTGTTATGGTGACTCCGACTTGTGGTCCAAAGAAGTCTTCAGCGATCGACGCCAAGGATGCAAACATGGCGAAGCTACCGCTTCTTGGTGCAGCAACTCAGCGGATACTTTGATGGGTGCGAGTTCCTTCACGTACCAAGGAATGACAATGAGCAAGCAGATGCCTTGGCACAGATTGGCTCCACCCGACAAGCAATACCAGCCGGCGTCGCCCGACGCCGCTTTCGGGTTGCTCGCTGCCGCCTCCAATTCAGACTCCATCTTTGTGCCCCCCCCCTGAAGTAGTCGGATCCGACTTGGTGACCCTAGAAGCCGGCATAAGGGTTTGGAGGCGGTCTGGGATCAGCATGGCCGCGCCCGCCCGAGACTTCAAACCCGCTCGGGACTTCAAGTCTGCCCGGGACGCCACCATTGGCCCGGGACTTCTTCAAGACAAGAGGCGGAAGCAGCCGCCAACCCGCCGCCTCCCGGCCCAACCGCCCTTGTACAAGTTGCAGTGGTCGCAGTCGAGGAAATTGCGGCGCCCTGATGGGCTCAGCCGATCCTCAAGTTCTTGGTGAATAAGGAGCTGCCAACCAATGAAATCTTAGCCTGACAAGTACAGAGACGGGCAACAACTTACACCATAGTCAACAAAGAGCTGGTGCGACGAAGCGTCACAGGATTCTATCAGCGGTGTGTGGAGTCGAACCAAGGCCAAGCAATACTCAGAGATATCCATCAGGGCGAGTGCGGCCACCATGCGGCTTTGAGAGCACTGGTGGCCAAAGCTTTCCGCCACGGGTTCTTCTGGCCGACTGCCCTGGAAGAGGCCAAAGAGCTGGTTTAGAAGTGTCAAGGGTGCTAGCGGTTCCGTTCCAAGCCACACCTGCCGTCTTCTGCACTCAAGACCATTCCCCGTAGCCTGGCCCTTTGCTGTGTGGGGATTGGATATGGTGGGACCATTCAAGACGGCCCGTGGTGGCGTGACCCACTTACTGGTTGCGGTGGACAAGTTCACCAAGTGGATAGAGGCAAAACCAATCAAGAAGCTGAATGGGCCGACTGCCGTGACCTTCATTGCCGACATCACCATGCGGTACGGCATCCCACATAGCATCATCACCGACAACGGCACCATCTTCACCAAGGGAGCCTTGGCTCGTTTCTGTGCAACACAGGGCATCCGCCTGGACTTAGCGTCCGTTGCCCACCCACAGTCAAACGGCCAGGTGGAACGTGTAAACGGCCTCATTTTGTCCGGCCTCAAGCCCCGACTGGTTGAGCCTCTAGAGCGTTCGGCTGGCTGCTGGCTCGGCGAGCTGCCAGCCGTCCTCTGGAGCCTGCGCACAACTCCAAACAAGTCAACGGGCTTCACGCCCTTCTTCCTCGTCTACGGTGCCGAAGCCGTCATCCCGACGGATATTGAATTCAACTCCCCAGGAGTCACCATGTACACCGAGGCGAACGCCAAGGAAGCACGAGAAGACGGCGTCGACTTGCTGGAGGAAGGCCGGCTGTTGGCACTCAGCCGGTCGGCCATCTACCAGCAGAGTCTGCGCTGATACTACAACTGCAAGGTGAAACCAAGATCCTTCCTGGAGGGAGACCTTGTGCTCCGGCTGATCCAGCGAACAGCCGGACAGCACAAGCTCTCGGCACCTTGGGAAGGCCCTTTCATCATCAATAAGGTACTGGGCAACGATGCCTACTATCTGATCGATGCCCAGAAGCCTAGAGCGCGTAAGAGGGATGATTCAGGCAAACAGACGGAGAGGCCATGGAACACAAACCTCCTCCAAAGGTTTTATAGTTGAAAGCAGTATGTATCGCGCTACCTTTTGTACGATGTATAGAGACTCCGGGTCCCCCGATAAGAGCTCAAGGACTGCCCTCTTTTTATCTATATGATAAGTGTCATGCCTATGAGAATGTATACTCTATTTTCTTCCGCCTAGCACCGGGTTCGACCAGTCGGCCCGGAGCCTCGCCGCCTTCTACAATATGCCGCCTCCTGCAGTCGGACAAGTAGTGTGCCGGCACCAAAAGCTTCCTTTGTCAGAAGCCACAGCTCGCAGAGCGACTGCATGGCGGGTAAATGTTGCAAAGACGTGCCCCACACAAAAAAAACGACTAAGGAAGAAAGCGCATATAGTAGAAGGCAGCATCGCACCTAGTCGGCTGGCCGCCTGGAAGCCGGACGGCCGGCCTCCACCTTACTACCCAAAGCTCTGAATGGCTAAGTCCTAGCCCCCCTCACAAACGTCTAGAGTGCTCAAACCAGCCACGGTCCGCAGAGCGGCCGCCTGGCTGGTGAAAGCAAAGCCAAAGGATCGGCGGCAAAGGAAAAAACCAAGGAGAAAAAGGAAAAAAGAGTGGAGGTCGGCACAGCAAGCACACGCAACGATAAAATATTTTACATGGATAAAGGCCTCTAGCCAGCATTCAAACAGAGTTTGATATACACCCCGAGGGTGGAATTGCATGAATTTAACAAAATGTTCAAAGCAGCAAACAGAAAGCAGATAAAATCCTAAGGAGCAGCAGAAGACTCCGGCTGGGAAGTGCCGGTTGGTGCAGCAGAGGACTCCGGCTGGACGGTGCCGGTTGGCGCGGCAGAAGGATCCGACTGGTCGGTGCCAGATGGCGTGGACAAGGGCTCCGGCTGAACGCTGGAGTCGGCCGCACCACCTGGCGCGGCAGGCGGCTCCGTCTGAGCAGAGGGATCGCCAGCAGCAGGCGGGACGGCAGAGGACTAGAGGACGGAGTCAATGGCGTCCGTCGGAGGAACGGGCGGCGGGTCCACCCCCACTTGGGCGCCTCCAGTAATGGGCGGCACCTCGGTGCGTGGCTCGTTTCTTGAGGCCCGGTCAGGCTGGGGCTGACCGTCCGCCCCGACCTCCGGCATATCGATGTCGCTCTCCTCGTCTTCCTCCTCCTCCTCCTCTCCTTCCTCCTCCCCATCTTCCTCTTTGTCGTTGGAGTCGATGACTTGAGCTGAATCCTCGCTGTCCTCCGGGTTTAGCCCAAGCCACTCATGCGGAGCCTCGCCGCCTTCCTCGACCACCTTCGGCACAAAGACATTGGTGTCAGTGAAGTCGGCGATCGCCGCCGCCCTGTTGACGAGCTCGGCTTCCACCGCCCCAGCTCCTCCTGCGCCTCCAGCTGGAACATGGCTAACGAGGCTAGATCTAGCCCAGGGTACCACGCCTTGACGAATTCCAAGGCCCGGCGCGCTCCTGCCCGGGCTGCTGGGCCCTTCCAGGCCTCCAAGCGGCCGGCCGCCACCTCCAGCCAGTCGGCAGTCTAACTTGGGGTGCACGGAGCCGGCAGGCCTGGCCAGAGGGCGTAAACCGCTTGGGCTCCGGCGTGCTAGAGGCGGCGCAACAGGCGATGGGCAGGCCGAAGCCGGGCCTGAATGCTGAGGACCTGTTCGCCAAGAGTCCGCGGGGCGTCTGCGGTGATCTGCGCACCTCCCGCTCTTCGCTCATCGCGTTGGGCCTCGATCATTTGGATTGCGGCTATGGAATGGGCCGGGAAGAAATCTGCACGGGCAGAAGAAGAAAAAAAGCCAAGACCATAAGCAAGGGCAGACGACTCAAAGCAAGAAACCAGGGGAGCAAGGCTTACCATCGACCAAGTCTTCAATGCTGCTGAAGCAGGCCGTCACCTGGGCCTCCTTGTCGGCCCAGGCAGAGCGTTCGAGCTCAAACTCGGCAAGGAGGCTGGTCTTCGCCGTCTCCTCCTTCTGCTGGGCCGCCTTGAGGGTTTCCGCCTGTTTGGCAAGTTGGGCGACCAGGCGGTCCGGCTCCTCCGCCAGCTTGCTGCACTCCGCCTCCTTGCCACGCAGGGCGGTTTTGGCTTCGCCCAGCTGCTGCTGCAGGGCGGCATTAGCCTCTGAAGAAAGAAAGAGGAGAAGAAGGCATCAGCCAAGCAGAAAAGACAAAGGAAAGAAATGACCGAGGAGATTCGGCCCGACTGCTCAGCAGTCGGCCCGAACCTCGGGGACTACAGCCCACGGGCGCGCCAGAGCGCCCCGCGGAAGTAGTCGACAAGGGAAAAAGAACAACTGAGGAGATTCGGCCCGACTGATCAGCAGTCGGCCCGACCTCGGAAACTACAGCCCACGGGTGCACCAGCGCGCCCCTGCGAATAAAGAAGACAGAAACTTACGCCGGCTTTCGGCGAGATGGGCTGTCTGCGCCTCCAGCTCCCGAACCTTGGAGTTGTAGGCGATCGCACGAAGGTTGTGATAATCCTGCATAAGAAACATCAAAATGAAATCAACAATCAACAATTACAAGTTAAAAGTAATGACCCGCCTGCTCAGCAGCCGACCCAGAACTAGGGGACTACACCCAGTGGGTGCGCTTGCGCGCCCCCACGAGAGAAGCAAAGAAGATCATTCAAAAAAGAAACCAAAAGACAATTTACCCGGATGGCGGTGCGCGACTCCAAGTAGGCCTCGGTGCAGTGCTTGAGCGCCACCGCCTCCGCCCGGAGCTTGGCCTGGACGTCAAGAGACACCTCATTCAGGGCGCCAGTCCCGCCGTCGTGGACCCAACCCAGGGGCGCGGCGCTGGTCGCCTCGGTATTAAGGGCCGACGAGCTCGAGGCGCTGATCTCCTGAGGCCGCGATGCCGAGGCCGCCTTCTCCACATAGCGGCGCGTGGGAATACTGACCGCGGGAACCAGGACCATTCCCACCATAGTCCCGACCGGTGGCACCGACGGCACCACTGGCTGCTCGTCCCGCGGCTCGCTGGCTGGCGGAGGCGGCGGCAGGGGCGGCAGCACAAAGACGTCCGACATGGCTACGTCGCCGCCCCCCTGCTCCTGGATCGGGTAGTCGCCGCCGGCTCCTCCGGCCGTCGCCTTGAAATCAGGCGGAGGCGGCAAGAGTTGTGGGGGCCACAAGTAGTGGCTTTGGCAGTGGCGGCCTCGCGAGCCGCCTTCTCTGCGGCTTTGGCCACTGCGCGCGCTGCCCTCTCGATAGACGCGACAGACAAGGCCGCCTGCTCCTTGGCCAGGCGGTCGGCTTCCGCCTCATCGCGCGCCTCCCGCGTGTTCCGCTCTGTCACCTCCCGGAGGTCGGTGGCCTGGTCGATGCGCCGACTGGTCGAGGAGGTCGCTGCCGACCTGAGCATCGAGCCGGCGCCCGACTTCTCAAGGGTCAGCGGGGCCCTGAAACAAGAAGACAAGTCAGAAGATTTTCACGACAGATTGATGAAAAAACAAGGAGTAAGGGAATAATGCTTACGCCGACACCATGACAGGCACCTTCGGCTGCCTCTGGTGCTGGGCCGCCTTCGCCGCGGTCTCTCTCTGCCTGGTTGCCGCGGCCGGGTTCTTGGGCTTCTTGGGAGCGCTACCGAACAGGGTCGAGCCGTGTTTCCGTTTGCGCTTGCTGCCTGGGGCGGGCGGCCCAGAAGATGGGCCGGCGCCAGTGGTGGCGGAGCTCCGGGCGGGGCACGGCTCGTCGTCGTCTTCATCATCGTCTGGCCAAGCCTCCACGCCGCCGCCTCCCTCGGAGCCGCCTAATCCACTACCGCCGTCCGCTCTGCCTCCGCCGCCTGTCGCGTCGTCGACCAGGGCAGCCGCTGATACGTCTCCAACGTATCTATAATTTTTTATTGCTCCATACTACTTTATCTACTGTTTTGGACTATATTGGGCTTTATTTTCCACTTTTATATTATTTTTGGGACTAACCTATTAACCGGAGGCCCAACCCAGAATTGTTGTTTTTTTGCCTATTTCAGTATTTCGAAGAAACAGAATATCAAACGGAGTCCAAACGGAATGAAACCTTCGGGAACTTGATTTTCTCATCAGATAAGACCCAGGAGACTTGGACCCTCCGTCAAGAAAGCCACGAGGCGGTCACAAGGATGGAGGGCGCGCCCTCACCCCTGGGCGCGCCCCCTACCTCGTGGGCCCCTCGGAGCTCCACCGACGTACTCCTTCCTCCTATATATACCTACGTATCCCCAAACGATCAGGAGAGGAGCCAAAAAAACCTAATTCCACCGCCGCAACCTTCTGTATCCACGAGATCCCATCTTGGGGCCTGTTCCGGAGCTCCGTCGGAGAGGGCATCCACCACGGAGGGCTTCTACATCAACACCATAGCCCCGCCGATGAAGTGTGAGTAGTTTACTTCATACCTTCAGGTCCACAGCTAGTAGCTAGATTGCTTCTTCTCTCTTTTTGGATCTCAATACAATGTTCTCCCCCTCTCTCGTGGAGATCTATTCGATGTAATCTTCTTTTTGCGGTATGTTTGTTGAGACCGATGAATTGTGGGTTTATGATCCAACTTAACGATGGAAAATATTTGATTCTTCTCTGAATTCTTTTATGTATGATTGAGTTATCTTTGCAAGTCTCTTTGAATTATCCGTTTGGTTTGGCCAACTAGATTGGTAGTTCTTTCAATGGGAGAAGTGCATGGCTTTGGGTTCAATCTTGCGGTGTCCTTACTCAGTGACAGAAAGAATTGCAAGGCACGTATTGTATTGTTGCCATCGAGGATAACAAGATGGGGTATTTATCATATTGCATGAATTTATTCCTCTGCATCATGTCAACTTGCATAAGGCGTTACTCTGTTTTTAACTTAATACTCTAGATGCATGCTGGATAGCGGTCGATGAGTGGAGTAATAGTAGTAGATGCAGAATCGTTTCGATCTACTTGTCTCGGACGTCATGCCTATATACATGATCATACCTAGATAACCTCATAACTATGCTAAATTCTATCAATTGCTCAGCAGTAATTTGTTCACCCACCATAGAATACTTATGCTCTTGAGAGAAGCCACTAGTGAAACCTATGGCCCCCGGGTCTATTCTCATCATATCAATCTCCATCACTTTATTTACTTGCTTTGCCTTTTACCTTTTTACTTTGCATCTTTATACCAAAAATACCAAAAATATTATCTCTATCAGATCCCACTCTCGTAAGTGACCGTGAAGGGATTGACAACCCCTAAGCGTTGGTTGCGAGTTGCTATCGTGTTGTGCATGTACAAGGGACTTGCGCGTGACCTCCTACTGGATTGATACCTTGGTTCTCTAAAACTAAGGGAAATACTTACGCTATTGTGCTGCATCATCCTCTCCTCTTCGGGGAAAACCAACGCAAGCTCGAGACGTAGCAAGAAGAATTTCTGGCGGTTTTGCAGGGGAGGTGTCGGGGGAGAAGCTGCCCCGCCACGGACACCTATGGGGCCGGGGCCCCTTGTGTGTGCGGTACGAGGGCGGAGGGAGCACAGAGAGCAGATCGTGGCGAGCACGCGGGCGGTCTTTTACCCAGGTTCGGGCCGCGACGGACGCGTAAAACCCTACTCCTGCCTTGGTTTCTATTGAGCTCGGGAGCTTGAAGATCTACAGTACTAGCTACACCGAGCCTGAGAGTTGTCAAGGGTTCGAACCGAACCGAGCCGAACCGAACCCCGCCCCACCTCCCCCACGTTGTGCATGGGCCTCCTTTTATAGTGCAAGGGGTCACCGACAGGTGTCAACGTAGGAGAAAGGGGTAAAAATGTAAAAGAGGTGGTAGTTGGAGCAGTCTTGAGAGCAGTGAAGCTACGGTCGTGAGCAAAGTGGTCGCTACCTACTTTGTGATGGGGACAAGGGCATTTAATGCCCGTCGCCGTCGACCCCAAAGCTCCGCCCTTGTGTCTCCGTCGCCCGCGGCGATGGATCCACCACCGTGAAGTGCCACCGTGTCCCCAGGCTGCACAGCCATCCACCACGCGTCCTGGAAAGGCCTCGTAGGCACGCGTGGGCTGATGATGAGCTGGGCTGGCACACTGGCGCAATCCTCCGGCAAGCACCTTGCCGGGGTCTTGACCTTGCCGGACCCGGGAGCTTGCCGGGCTCTGTAACTTGTCGCTCCCCGGGCCCTCGCCGGGACGCATATAGCGCCGAGGCGTGTCTTCTATGATGTAATCTCCTAGTCTTCCTGGCAAGCTCCTCTTGCCAGGGCCTTGCGTGAGTGATGCAACCTTGAGCCTGGAACGGCCTTCCCGGCAAGCTCCGCTTGCCGGGGTCTCGATCTTCTGTCTTGTATATTTTGTCTTTGAATGGCTTGATATGGAGCAGGAAGGTCTCCGGCGAGCACGTGGTAAACCCTGCCGCCGGAAGCTGCAACTGCCCGTGCACAAGTTGGGGTACTGAGGTACCCCTACCTTAGTACACCGACAGAGCCCCCGGCTGGGCCACACACGGTGCCGAAGCGCTGTTGGGCCAGGCCCAAAGCAAAGCTGCAGGCACACGCGCCCGCTGTGCGCCGAATCCACTTCCGCATCTACCGCATCCCCGTAGCGGCATGCGTCGATTGCGGCGTCGTGGGAGACGGGCGGCGCGGCGGTCTTTAGGGCATCCACCCCGTGATCGTGGTGCAGGCGAGGTCACTTCACCCGTCGCTCGGCCCGCTCGCCACGCTGCCCTCATGCATGGGGGTCGTGGCGGCGAAGGTGGGAGACCGAGCCCACGGGCGGAGATGGCGAGTCGGCCCGCTCCTCTGCCCTCCCGCTTCCCGATTGGCGGGCAGGCGGTTGAGCCCCACCTCGCCCTTTAAAAAGGGCGGAAAGGGAGCACAATGGTCTCACACTTCCTCTTCTCCCTCGTCTTGACTTCCGTTCTTCTTTACGCCATGGAAGGAGGAAATCCTAGTTCTTCAACGGTGGCAGCGAGGGTCGCCTCCAGTAGCAGCGACTTCTCCCTATCCGCACCCGTGGCGGAGCCGCCACGAGGGGAGAGGGAGGGGGCGAGGCATGACGAGGCCGAGGGCGTGGTCGAGGCGGTCGGGAGAGGCGGTCGTGGCGATGTGCCTCCCGTCTCCTCCGGTGGCTCCTTTCCTCGAGGCGGTCCATACAGAGACGATCCTCGGGAGTTCTTCATCAAGCTGCGCCGAGCGCCTCGTCGCCGCCTCGGCTGCCGGCCCGTTCATGGAGCGATGGAACCGGATCCGCCCGAGGTGATGGAGTTGCGCATGAGGGCTGTGGGATCAGCGGCACTCGAGTGAGTGTCGTGTCCCCAGCCCGGCGTGATGTACTTCGATCGAGGTGGAAGGCGTTCGCCGCATCCACAGCTTGACGGCGGGTTTACCCTCCATTTCAAGTTAATGGAGGCGACCTTCGCCGTCAAGGTCTTCGGGATTCCGGGATCCGGGCGAGATCTGTGTGGACAGCTCCTCCGATAGCGAAGGTCCTCCTCGGCGAGAGTGACGAGGAGGGGAGCGGCGATGGCGGCAGCGAGGATGGCGGGTCCGACTAGGCGTCGGATGCTGCCTCGCGTGCCACCGGCGACCCCATCATCCGGTCGCTGCCTTCAACTCCCCGGGCCGTCTCCTTGGGCGGTGGCGGGGAGGCTGCGGAAGAGGAAGAGGGTGGCGGCAAGGCCGTCAAATCGGAGTACGAGGGCGAGGAGCCCTCGACAGCGTGCTGACGTTCCACCACCCTGTCTTCAAGCTCTGCCTCCGGCGCCTCCGTCTCCGCCAAGCTCCTAGCCGGCCCCCGGGAAGTTCTCTTGGTGTCTTCTGGCGCCCGTAGCTCTCCTAGGCGTCCCTTTCGCCCTCCCCGGCAAGCTTCTCTTGCCGGGGCCTCCTTGACCTACCTCCTGAACAGAGAAACAGGAGGGGGGATTACGGGCATCTTATCTTTTAATTTGTAAGCCTTCGGGCCTTAGCTGCATTTAAAATCTGTAATCCTCTCTATCATGTTTTTCATCCTCTATGGACTTGTACTAAACTAGGATGTTTTTAATGAAAAGAGGGGAACGCTTGTCGGACCGAGTCTTTTACTTGACTTCGTGCCTTGTATGTTCCCATCCTGCGCTCTCGGGAGCTTGCTTGCAGGCTGAACACGCTTCTTGAGTGCGGGACATCAAGAGCCAGCTGGCGGTGTTGCTTCCAACAAGCAACCTTGCGGGCGATTTGCAGCTCACTTGTGTTTGTTGAGCGGACTCGAAACAAACCAAGGGCGAATCGGGCCACGACCTGCTCCTCCGCAGACGGTTTTACAAGACACGCTGTTCAAAGACGCAGCCCGCTTTCCCCCGGTCCATGAGAGGATGCATGACGAGGGATGAAAAACTTATCTGATTCCGCAGCTTTTCGGTGCTATTATCCCGGCCGGGAAGGAACCTTGGCACTCCAGCCCCCGGCAACTCTGGCTCTGCCAAAATCCAGGTGCTGGTGTGCTCTTCTGGTTTCTCCTTGTTGCTGTAATTTCAGCCATGGAAACAGCTGAAATAGGTCTGCAACAGTTTCATTATTTACATGTATATGTATATAAATCCTTTCTGTGCGACTTTGCAATACGATGCCGTGCCTTGCCCTTCGTATGTTTATACTCTACGCTGCTAGGGAACTTGCCGGTGCTAACACACTTGCTGAGTGCGGAACATCAGCAGCCCGCTGGCGGTGTTTTCTCCGGCAAGAAACCTTCTCGGGCCAGCTGCAGTGTGCTCGAGTTGTTGAGCGGACTCGGAAACAAATCGAGGACGCAACTCAGCCGCGAGTTGGCTCCTCCGCGCACAAGTTTCTCATACGAAGGGCATCTTACGGCAGGGCTTGCTACGTTACACCTTTTGTGCGCTTTTACCCTACGCTTCTAGGGACCTTGCCGGCAAGGGGCCCTTGCCGCGAGTGCTGAGTGCTGAACTCGAAGCATCCCGCTGGCCAAAGTCTTACCGGCAAGCAACCTTGCCGCGGCTAGTCGCAACGCACTTAGCTTGCTGAGCGGACTCGAAAACGAAACAAGGGCGCGACACTTGTCGCAGCTCACTTAAATCGTTGAGCGTGCTCGAAAACAAGATAAGGGTGCGGCTATCCGCGGGTAGGTTCCTCCGCGCACAGGTATTGCGTACAAAGGACGAACGTACGAGGAACATAACATAAAAAAAGCATGGAACTAAGGAGTGCTCTGCACAAAAGCTCGGACGACTTAGCTTTTCCATTTCCAACAATCCGTCGAGGCCGTACTCCTCCCCCGATCCTTTCCCCTTGTATGTACTCGTCCTTACGCTTTCGGGGAGTCCACCAGCGCAAGCATGCTTGCTGAGCGCAGGGCATCAGCGGCCCGCTGGCGGTGCAGCCCCCGGCGGGAAGAACTTGTCGGGTTGGTTGTGGCGTGCTTCTATCGTCGAGTGGACTCAAGACGAACCGACGGTGCAACCCAACCACGATTCGACCCTCTCGCGTCCAGGTCCCTCATACAGGGTATGGATTCTCAGGGGGTACAACTCAAAAGTTCGGAGCTTGGCAATTTTCTTTGCCCTTCTGGCCGGTGGACCGGTCGGCGGAGCTTGATGGCGCGTCCTCGGCGGCCTTAGCGCTCCGGGAAACGCGCTGCCGGAGTGAGCACCGAGTCTTGCCGCCCTTGCCAGGCTTGATCTTTGGCTGGTCTGTCTTTGTTTCCTCGCACTTGCCGGTGGAGCTCGATGGCGCGTCCTCGACGGCAGCGCAGCACTCCGAAGAGGTGCGGTTGCCGGAGTGGGCCCCAGAGCACTTGCCGGACCAGTTTGCAAAAAACGGACGATCTGCTGCGCCCATGCCGGAGCTTGGGGCTCAACGGCAAGGACTAAAGGCATGAGGGCTGCTGCGGGAATCTCAGCTTCTACGGCAAGAACCTCTGGCTCTGCCGAAGCTGAAGGTCCCCCGGCAAGCTCGCCGGAGCGAGGCTTGTCGGGAACACTTGCTTCAACTGTACAGATCCGAGGATCTGCAGGAGCAAACTGTTCCTCAGCGTTCTGGTCGTTGATCTTGAGGACCTTGGCGGCGGCCTCAGGGAGACCCGCCGGCAAGTAGTCGCCGGAGACCAACTTTCTCTTCTTGGACTGCCCAATTGATGGCGTGGCGGATGGTTGAGTCAGCTGAGCAAGAAGGTCCCGGTTCCACAGTAACTTCATGAAGCACACTTTGAAAGGCCATCTGCGATTTCATTCTCGAGCTCTCGGGGCGTGCTCCATCGCAACCCTTCAAAGCGCTCCTCAAGCTTCCTCACTTCGTCGACATAAGCTTCCATCAAGGGGCTCTGATAGCTCTTGTTAACTTGCGGACCTGGCGAGAATCTCCCGCACAATCAACTTCCCGATCCCAAGTTCGCCGCAATCCACGAGGCGGCGAGCAAGCCTTCATATTCAGCAGTGTTGTTTGTCGCTTGCTCCTTGGGAAGTGCATCTGGATAACATACTTGAGGTGCTCTCCGGTGGGCGCGATGAGTACCACGCCGCACGGCGCCTTGCAGCGAGAAGGCACCATCAAAGTACATTACCCATTCACTTGTCGCTTCTTGTACGGGTGTACTTGTTTCTTGGACTTCTTCATCAGGCGTTGGGGTCCACTCTGCTATGAATTCTGCCAAGGCTCGGCTCTGGATGGTTGAAGTCCTTTCAAACTTGAGCCCAAAGCTCGACAGCTCCAGTGCCCACTCAACGATCCTGCCTGTCGCTTCTGGGTTGTGCAATATCCTCTTCAGCGGAAAGCGAGTGACCATTGTTATCTCATGTGCCTGGAAGTAATGGCGCAGCTTTCTCGAGGCCATGAGGAGGCCGAAGCAACTTTTGCACACGAGTATCTTGATCTAGCCCCTCGGAGAAGGAACTTACAAAATACACTTGGGCGCTGCACCATCTTCTTCCGCACCTCATCCTGTTCCTCTGCAGAGTTGTCCTTGTCGGGGCGGAGCTTGTCGGAGCAGCCCCCTGCTTGTCGCTGGACTCGCTTGCCGGTGGTGCAGCCTCCTCGTCGGACTCCCTCTCCGCTACTAATGCAGCACTAACCACCTGGTTGGTTGCCGCTAGGTACAGCAGCAACTTCTCCTGTGGTCTAGGTGCGACAAGTATTGGGGTGGAGGATAGGTACCGTTTCAAACCCTGCAGCGCTGCCTCCGCTTTCGGAGTCCACTTCATGGGACCTGCCTTCTTCAAGATTTTGAAGAAAGGTAGGCGCGTTCTCTGAGACTTTGAAATGAACCTCACGAGGGCAGCCACACAACCTGCAAGCCTTCGACATCCTTGACTCGCCTCGGGCTTGATTTGCTCAATGGCTTTAATCTTGTCGGGTTGGCTTCAATCCCCTCTGTGACACAAAGAACCGAGAAGTTCTTTGGAGGGAACTCCAAAGACGCACTTCTCGGGTTCAACTTAAGTTGTATCTTCGCGCAGGTTCTGAAATGTCTCTTCCAAATCTTGAATCAGCGTATCCTTGCTCTTGCTCTTCACCACGATATCATCCATGTAAGCCTCTACATTTCTGTGGATCTGTGGCTCAAAAGCAGTATACACTACCCTTGCAAATGTTGATCCTGCATTCTTCAATCCAAATGGCATGCGTATGAAGCAATAAGTGCCACATGGAGTGATAAATGCAGTCTTCTCTTCATCCTCTTTGGCCATAAAGATCTGGTGATAGCCTGAGTATGCATCGAGAAAGCGAGTAGCTCACATCCGGCGATGGAGTCAACAATCTGGTCAATGCGCGGCAAGGGAATGGATCCTTGGGGCGTGCTTTATTCACATCGGTGAAGTCTATACACAGCCTCCATTTCCGTTGGCCTTGCGCACGACGGCAATGGGTTTGCTAACCACGTCGGATGGAGCACACCTCTAACTAGGCCTGCTGCCTCTAGCTTCTTGATTTCTTGTTGATGAATTCTTGGCGCCCACGGCTTGCTTCCTCACTTTTTGCTTGATGGGCGCAGATGAGGGCAAACAGCAAGCTTGTGCTCGATCACCTTCACGGGAACACGGGGATGTCGGATGGTTGCCATGCAAACACATCGACATTCGCCCTGCAGGAAGGCAACGGCAAGCGCTTTCCTATTCTTTGTCAGCGTGGGCGATGGTGAAGGTACCACCGATCGCCGTCCTCCTGGCGGACACCTTCTTGGTTGCCGGCGGGCGCCATTCCTTTTACTCTTGCGGTGGAGCTCGGCGGGGCGTCCTCGGCGGCGCAGCACTCGAAGAGGTGCGGTTGCGGAGTGGGCCCCGAGCACTTGCGGACTTGGTCTTTGTCTTCTTCTCCGGGGAGCTTTAGCGGCAAGTGTATCATTATCGGCCGCGCTGCGCATCCCGATAGATCTTGTCGGCGCAGATAAGCGCATCCTTCTTGTCGCCGTGGGCGGTGATGGCGCTTATCGGCCCGGCATCTTGAATCGTTATAAGCATAATGGGAAGCTGCCATGAACTTGGCGAGGCGGGACGGCGAGTATTCCATTGTATGGCAGCGGAATGTCGGCGGCGTCGAAAGTGATGCTTCGATCCTGAAATTGAGCTCCCGCCAAAGGTCACCAGCGAGTGATCTTTCCTTGGGCTTGCTCCGTCCGGGTTGATTCCTTGGAAAGGGCGGTCTCTTGAGCTCGCCATCTGGAATTTGGAGTTTCTTGATCACAGCAGAGGAGATCAAGTTCAGCCCGCCCGCCGTCAACCAACATTTTGGTGACCTTGAGGTTGCGGATGGTGGGCGAGACCAGCATCGGCAAGCACCCGACCGCGGTGGTGCGGTCGGGTGATCCTCAAGATCAAAAATGATGGGCGTGCTGGACTATTTGAGGAGCTGCTCACGCGACTCCACGGGCGGCTCGCTGCATTCACCTCACGCACCCTTTGCTTTAGCTGGCGGTGGGAGGTGTGAGAGGCGCCACCGTCGACGCACAGGACCTCCGTGGCCTTCGGAACTCCTGCTCGCTGTTATCCTCATCCTCCATGTCTTCGCGTCGTCTTCTTCATCCTTGTCGCGGCCCGGGAGGTCGATCACCTTGCCGCTGCTTGGCCTTGCGCGGCGTCCTCCCGGCCATTGAGCGGCCGCTTCTTGCTCGTTCTCCTCCGCCACCTTGGGCCTTCTCCTTGTCGCGCCTCTCGTACTCAGCTTTTTGCTGCTCGGCGAGATACTCGGACGCGCTTGCGATTGGAGAGATCGTGGCCCTTGGTGCGGTGGATTTTGCAGTATTGCTGTCGGAGCTGTCCTGCTTGTCGGCTGCCGCTACAGGGGCAGGCTCCTTGCCGGAGCCACAAGCCTGTGTTTGCTTGGCGGGAGCCTCCTTGCCGGACTTCTCGACGGCAAGCACCTCTTTGTTGTTCTTCTTTCGGTTGTTCCGCCGCCGGCTCTTCTTTGCCGGAGCGGCGTCGTCGCTGTCGCTTCCTCCTGCGCTAGCATCCTCCCCGGGGAGTCTCCTCCCCTCTTCCGCGCGTGCGCATTTATCAGCCAGAGCATAGAGCTCGCTGACATCCCGAATCTTGGTCATCGCCATCTCTTCACGCATCGGGCGATTCGCGACGTTCGGTGGAACGCGCCGATAACCGCAGGGTGGACATCGAGAATGTTGTGCTGCACACGGTCAAGCGTTGGATATACTTGCGCAGGGATTCTCCTTCCTACGGGCCAAAATGTGGAGATCGCTCTCTGGCCGTGGGGTTTGTGGCCGCCGGTGAAAGGCGCCAACAAACCGATGGCAAAGGTCTGCCCAAGAAGAAATGGAGCCTTCGGCAAGTGCATAAGCCAGAACGAGCGTTCGGCTTAAGCCGAAGGGGAAATGGTTCGCCAGAATCTTCTCGTCGCGCCCCGGCAGCCTGCACGCGATGGTGTAGAACCGAGGAATTCGAGGTGCGTCTTGCCGTCGTACTTCTCGATGACGTCGGGCTTGAAATTCTTCATCTTTGGAGCCTTTGGACGCGCCGCCTTTCGCGGGTGAACGCAGGGCAGCTGCCGCGTCTGACAAGTCGCTGGTTCACCGGGCGCAGCAGCGTCGACAGCGTTCCCAGCTCTGGTCGATTGTCGCCGAGCTTCTCGGCGGCGCTCGATTGTGGTCCGAGCGTCTTCTTGTCGCCGGTCGTCGAGGACCTGGCGTTGATCCCGACGAGCCCGCGGATCCGACGATGCCGTGGAGCCGTCGTCGGCGTTGTTCCAGCGGGGCGGCGTCTTTCGCTTCTGCGGCGGGGAGTGCATGGTGGTTGCACCCCCGGCGCTCTTGTCGCCGTCGGCCTTCGTCTTCTCAGCTTGCCGCGGCCGCGAGGTCGCCGGCCGCTGTGAAGAGTCGTTGTTGGCGAAGGCGATCAGGCTCTGGATGGTAGCCCTCCAGTCTTCGGCCTTGTCCGCCGCTGGAGGGAAGTCGAGGAGCAGTTGCGCCCTTGCGAGCGCTTCTGCCGGAGTGGAGGGGAGGGCGAAGCGGCGGTGCGAGGCGGGATATGCTCGGACTCTAACAGCGTTAGAAGGCGAGGTCCCGCCCGGCGTCTTCGCTTTGCTTGCGTCCGGGCGGTGGTCCGGAGCATCCCGCGAGCCTCCGGTGTCCTTGCCCAAAGCATGCGGATACCACCTCCGTGGTATGGCGCTGCTGGGTTGTCGTATTTGAGATGGACGCGGAATGTCCACGGAGACCGGCGCGGTCATCCGTCTTGTCCTTGATCTGGTGGCGCCGCGAGTGTCCTCGCCGGCGACCACCCTTCGACAGCGTCTCCTCCGCCCACCGTTGGCTCGGTGGCGGCGGAAGAAACGCAGACGAACTCGCAACCTCGAAGCCTTCTTCTTGGGCCATGGCGCAATTGTTGATGAAGTTGCTGATGAAACCGGAGAGGTTGATGAAGAACGGCGCCAGCGTGAGCGCGGATCAGGTCCGCACAACCTCGGCGCCCCTACCCAGGCGCCCGAGAGATGTCGGGAGAAGCTGCCCGCCACGGACACCTATGGGGCGGGGCCTTGTGTGTCTTGATGCGAGGCGGAGGGAGCACTGAGAGCAGATAAATGGCGACGCGGGCGGTCTTTACCCAGGTTCGGACGCGACGGACGCGTAAACCCTACTCCTGCCTTGGTTTCTATTGAGCTCGGGAGCTTGAAGATCTCTGATACTAGCTACACCGAGCACGAGAGTTGTCAAGGTTTGAACCGAACCGAGCGAACCGACCCCGCCCCACCTCCCCACGTTGTGCATGGGCCTCCTTTTACGGTGCAAGGGGTCACCGACAGTGTCAGCGAGGAGAAAGGGTAAAAATGTAAAAGAGGTGGTAGTTGGAGCAGTCTGCGGGAACGGTGAAGCTACGGTCGTGAACAGTGGTCGCTACCTACTTTGTGATGGGGGACAAGGGCATTTAATGCCCGTCGCCGTCGACCCCAAAAGCTCCGCCCTTGTGTCTCCGTCGCCACGGCGATGGATCCACCACGTGAAGTGCCACCGTGTCCCCAGGCTGCACAGCCATCCACCACGCGTCCTGGAAGGCCTCGCGGCGTGGGCTGATGAGCTGAGCGGGCACTGGCGCAATCCTCCCGGCAAGCACCTTGCCGGGTCTTGATTTCTGCGGACCCGGGAGCTTGCGGGCTCAGTAACTTGTCGCTCCCGGGCCCTCGCCGGGACGCATATAGCGCCCGGCGTGTCTTCTATGATGTAATCTCCTAGTCTTCCTGGCAAGCTCCTCTTGCCAGGGCCTTGCGTGAGTGATGCAACCTTGAGCCTGGAACGGCCTTCCCGACAAGCTCCGCCTGCCGGGGTCTCGATCTTCTGTCTTGTATATTTTGTCTTTGAATGGCTTGATATGGAGCAGGAAGGTCTCCGGCGAGCACGTGGTAAACCCTGCCGCGGGAAGCTGCAACTGCCCGTGCACAAGTTGGGGTACTGAGGTACCCCTACCTTAGTACACCGACAGGAGGCTTACGCAAAAGTCAACATACCAAGTACCCATCACAATCCCTATCTCTCGCATTACATTATTTGCCATTTGCCTCTCGTTTTCCTCTCCCCCACTTCACCCTTGCCGTTTTATTCGCCTTCTCTTTCCCAATCTCCTTCTCTCTTTCACTTTGCCTTCCTGTTTGCTTGTGTGTTGGATTACTTGTTGCCATGGCGCAAGATAATACCAAATTGTGTGATTTCTAAAATACCAATAATAATGATTTCCTTAGTACTCCGATTGCTCCTCTTAATAATGATGAGTCTTGTGAAATCAATACCGCTTTGCTGAATCTTGTTATGAAAGATCAATTCGCCGGCCTTCCTAGTGAAGATGCTGCTACTCATCTAAACAATTTTGTTGATTTGTGTGATATGCAAAAGAAAAAAGATACGGATAACAATATTGTCAAATTGAAGTTATTTCCATTTTCACTTAGAGATCGTGCTAAAGTTTGGTTTTCATCTTTGCCTAAAAATAGTATTGATTCTTGGAACAAGTGCAAAGATGCTTTTATCTCTAAGTATTTTCCTCCAGCTAAGATTATCACTCTTAGGAACGATATCATGAATTTTAAAAAACTTGATCATGAGCATGTTGCCCAATCTTAGGAAAGAATGAAATTAATGCTTCGCAATTGCCCTACTCATGGTTTGAATTTATGGATGATCATACAAATTTTTATGCGGATTGAATTTTGCTTCTAGAAATCTTTTAGATTCGCCATGGGAGGCACTTTTATGGAAATTACGTTAGGGGATGCTACCAAATTGCTTGATAATATTATGGCTAATTATTCTCAATTCACACCGAAAGATCTTCTAGTAAAAAAGTGCATGCTATAGAAGAAATCAATGTTTTGAGTGAAAGGATGGATGAACTTATGAAGATGTTTGCTCCTAAAAATACTCCTCTTGATCCTAATGATATGCCTTTATCTACTTTGCTTGAGAATAATAATGAATCTATGGATGTGAATTTTGTTGGTAGGAATAATTTTGGTAACAACGCTTATAGAGGGAATTTTAATCCTAGGCCTTTTCCTAGCAATCCTTCTAACAATTGTGGAAATTCCTACAACAACTCTTATGGAAATTTAAGATGCCCTCTGATTTTGAGAGTAGTGTTAAAGAGTTTATGAATTCACAAAAGAGTTTTAATGGTTTGCTTGAAGAGAAATTGCTTAAAGTTGACGATTTGGCTAGGAATGTTGATAGAATTTCTCTTGAAATTGGTTCTTTAAAACTTAGATCTATTCCTCCGAAGCATGATATCAATGAGTCTCTCAAAGCTATGAGAATTTCCGTTGACGAGTGCAAATAAAGAACCGCTAGGATGCGTGCTTCCAAAGATGCCTTTATTAAAGCGTGTTCTTCTAATCCCTATGAAAATCAAGATGAAGATCTAAAAGTTATTGATGTGTCCCCCATTAAATCTTTGTTTTGCAATATGAATCTTGATGAATCTGAATATGATCTTCCCTTACCTAGAAGGCGTTCTAAGAATTCTGAGTTTCTAGATCTTGATGATGAAATTGATGAAAGTTGGATTGAAATAAATAGAAACCGTGATGTTGCTAAACCTACTATTTTGGAACTCAAGGAATTTAATTATGAAAATTGCTCTTTGATTGATTGTATTTCCTTGTTGCAATCCGTGTTAAATTTTCCTCATGCTTATAGTCAAAATAAGGCCTTTACCGAACATATTGTTGATGCCTTGATGCAATCCGATGAAGAAAAGCTTGAGTTGAAAGTTTCCATCCCTAGAAAACTCCATGATGAGTGGGAACCTACCATTAAAATTAAAATTAAATATTATGAGTTTCATGCTTTGTGTGATTTGGGTGCTAGTGTCTCTACTATCCCCAAAGCTTTGTGTGATTTGCTAGATTTCCGTGACTTTGATGATTGCTCTCTAAACTTGCATCTTGCGGATTCCACTATTAAAAAACCTATGGGAAGAATTAATGATGGTCATATTGTTGCAAATAGGAATTATGTGCCCGTAGATTTTATCGTTCTAGATATTGATTGCAATCCTTCATGTCCTATTATTGTTGGTAGACCTTTCCTTAGAACGATTGATGCAATTATTGATATGAAGGAAGGGAATATTAGATTCCAATTTCCCTTAAAGAAGGGCATGGAACACTTTCCTAGAAAGAAAATAAAATTACCATATGAATCTATCATGAGAGCCACTTATGGATTGTCTACCAAAGATGGCAATACCTAGATCTATCCTTCCTTTTATGGCGTTAAACGATAGCGCTTGTTGGGAGGCAACCCAATTTTATTTTGTGTTTTTTATTTTTCGTTCTGTTTAGGAATAAATAATCCATCTACCTTATGTTTGGATGTGGTTTTATGTTTTAATTAGTGTTTGTGCCAAGTAAGACCTATAGGATAACCTACGATGATAGTTGATTTGATTCTGCTGAAAAACAGAAACCTTAGCGCTCACGAGATTAGCTGCCATTTTTTACTGGGGAGTGATTTTGCGTTGATTCTTTTTGATGCTGATCAACAAACAAATTTTACAGGACTTAATATTTTGGTAGAAGTTTTTAGAGTTCCATAAGTTCGCGTTAGTTACAGATTACTACAGACTATTCTGTTTTTGACAGATTCTGTTTTTCGTGTGTTGTTTGCTTATTTTGATGAATCTATGGCTAGTAAATTAGTTTATAAACCATAGAGAAGTTGGAATACAGTAGGTTTAACACCAATATAAATAAATAATGAGTTCATTACAGTACCTTGAAGTAGTCTTTTGTTTTCTTTCTCTAACGAAGCTCACGAGATTTCTGTTGAGTTTTGTGTTGTGAAGTTTTCAAGTTTTGGGTGAATTCTTTTGATGGATTATGGAACAAGGAGTGGCAACAGACTAAGCTTGGGGATGCCCATGGCACCCCCAAGATAATACAAGGACAACAAAAAGTCAAAGCTTGGGGATGCCCCGGAAGGCATCCCTCTTTAAATCCACTTCCATCGGTAATTTACTTGGAGCTATATTTTTATTCACCAACATGATATGTGTTTTGCTTGGAGCGTCTTGTATTATTTGTATCTTTGCTTGTTAGTCTACCACAATCATCTTTGATGTACACACCTTTCGAGAGAGCCATACATGATTTGGAATTTGTTAGAATACTCTATGTGCTTCACTTATATCTTTTGAGCTTGATAGTTTTGCTCATAGTGCTTCACTTATATCTCTTTGAGCGTGATAATTTTGCTCTAGTGCTTCACTTAGATCTTTTAGAGCACGGTGGTGGATTTGTTTTAAAGAAACTTGATCTCTCATACTTCACTTAGATTATTTTGAGAGTCATTAATAGTATGGTAATTTGCTTAATGTTAATATACTTAGTGTTCGAGATATGTGAAACTTTCTATTGAGTGAATTGAATACTAAGATAAATTTAATGCTTAATAATTGTTGTAAGATATGGAGGTAATAATATCAAAGTCCTGCTAGTTGAGTAGTTGTGAGTTTGAGAAATACTTGTGTTGAAGTTTGTAAGTCCCGTAGCATGCACGCATGGGTAAAGTTGTGTAACAAATTTGAAGCATGAAGTGTACCTGGCTTGTGCATCCTTATGAGTGGCGGTCGGGGACGAGCGATGGTCTTTTCCTACCAATCTATCCCCCTAGGAGCATGCGTAGTAGTACTTTTCTTCGAGGGCTAATAAACTTTTGCAACAAGTATATGAGTTCTTTATGACTAATGTGAGTCCATGGATTATCGCACTTTTACCTTCCGCATTTGCTAGCCTCTTGATGCCGTGCATTGCCCTTTCTCACATTGAGAGTTGGTGCAAACTTCGCCGGTACATCCAAACCCCGTGATATGATACACTCTTTCACACATAAACCTCCTTATATCTTCCTCAAAACAGCCACCATACCTACCTATTATGGATTTCCATAGCCATTCCGAGATATATTGCCATGCACCTTTCCACCGTTCCGTTCATCACGACATACTTTACTTTTGTCATATTGCCATTGCATGATCATGTAGTTGACATCGTATTTGTGGCAAAGCCACCACACATTATTTTTCATACATGTCACTCTTGATTCATTGCACCATCCCGGTACACCGCCGGAGGCATTCATATAGAGTCATATCTTGTTCTAGTTTCGAGTTGTAATGTCAAGTTGTTGTAATGAAAGTGTGATGATCATCATTATTAGAGCATTGCCCCAATGAAGAAAAGGATGATGGAGACTATGATTCCCCCACAAGTCGGGATGAGACTCCGTACTTTACAATAAAGAAAAGAGGCCCAAGAAGCCCACCAAAAAAAGAAAAAAAAGAAAATAAAAAAATGAGAAAAAAGAGAGAAGGGGCAATGTTACTATCCTTTTACCACACTTGTGCTTCAAAGTAGCACCTTGTTCTTCATGTAGTGAGTCTCATATATTTGTGCTTCAAAGTAGCACCACGTTTTTCATATAGTGAGTCTCATAAATTATCTTGTTCAAACTAGTGGGAATTTTTCATTATAGAACTTGGCTTGTATATTCCAATGATGGGCTTCCTCAAAATGCCCTAGGTCTTCGTGAGCAAGCGAGTTGGATGCACACCCACTAGTTTTCTTTTGTTGAGCATTCATAGCTCTAGTGCATCCGTTGCATGGCAATCCCTACTCCTCATGTTGACATCAATTGATGGGCATCTCCATAGCCCGTTGATTAGCCTCGTCAATGTGAGACTTTCTCCTTTTTTGTCTTCTCCACACAATCCCATCATCATATTCTATTCCACCTATAGTTCTATATCCATGGCTTGCGCTCATATATTGCGTGAGGGTTGAAAAAGCTGAAGCGCGTTAAAAAGTATGAAACAATTGCTTGGCTTGTCATCGGGGGTATAGAAGTTGGGAACATCTTTGTGTGATGAAAATGAAGCATGGCCTAACTATATGATTTTGTAGGGATGAACTTTCCTTGGCTATGTTATTTTGAGATGACATAATTGCTTTGATTAGTATGCTTGAAGTATTATTATTACTATGCCAATATGAACTTTTATCTTGAATCTTTCGGATCTGAATATTCATACCATGATTAAGAAGATTTACATTGAAATTATGCCAAAGTATCACTCCGCATCAAAAATTCTTCTTTTTATCAATTACCTACTCGAGGACGAGCAGGAATTAAGCTTGGGAATGCTTGATACGTCTCCAACGTATCTATAATTTTTTATTGCTCCATGCTACTTTATCTACTGTTTTGGACTATATTGGGCTTTATTTTCCATTTTTATATTATTTTTGGGACTAACCTATTAACCGGAGGCCCAGCCCAGAATTGCTGTTTTTTGCCTATTTCAGTATTTCGAAGAAACGGAATATCAAACAGAGTCCAAACGGAATGAAACCTTCGAGAACGTGATTTTCTCATCAGATAAGACCAAGGAGACTTGGACCCTCCGTCAAGAAAGCCACGAGGCGGTCACGAGGGTGGAGGGCGCGCCCTCCCCCCTGGACGCGCCCCCCTACCTCGTGGGCCCCTCAGAGCTCCACCGACGTACTCCTTCCTCCTATATATACCTACGTATCCCCAAACGATCAGGAGAGGAGCCAAAAAACCTAATTCCACCGCCGCAACCTTCTGTATCCACGAGATCCCATCTTGGGGCCTGTTCCGGAGCTCCGCCGGAGAGGACATCCACCACGAAGGGCTTCTACATCAACACCATAGCCCCTCGGATGAAGTGTGAGTAGTTTACTTCAGACCCTTGGGTCCATAGCTAGTAGCTAGATGGCTTCTTCTCTCTTTTTGGATCTCAATACAATGTTCTCCCCCTCTCTCGTGGAGATCTATTCCATGTAATCTTCTTTTTGCGGTGTGTTTGTTGAGACCGATGAATTTTGGGTTTATGATCCAACTTATCTATGGAAAATATTTGATTCTTCTCTGAATTCTTTTATGTCTGATTGAGTTATCTTTGCAAGTCTCTTCAAATTATCCATTTGGTTTGGCTAACTAGATTTGTAGTTCTTGCAATGGGAGAACTGCATGGCTTTGGGTTCAATCTTGCGGTGTCCTTACTCAGTGACAGAAAGAGTTGCAAGGCACGTATTGTATTGTTGCCATCGAGGATAACAAGATGGGGTATTTATCATATTGCATGAATTTATTCCTCTACATCATGTCATCTTGCTTAAGGGGTTACTCTGTTTTTAACTTAATACTCTAGATGCATGCTGGATAGCGGTAGATGAGTGGAGTAATAGTAGTAGATGCAGAATCGTTTCGATCTACTTGTCTCGGACGTGATGCCTATATACATGATCATACCTAGATAACCTCATAACTATGCTAAATTCTATCAATTGCTCAGCAGTAATTTGTTCACCCACCGTAGAATACTTATGCTCTTGAGAGAAGCCACTAATGAAACCTATGGCCCCCGGGTCTATTCTCATCATATCAATCTCCATCACTTTATTTACTTGCTTTGCCTTTTACCTTTTTACTGTGCATCTTTATTCCAAAAATACCAAAAATATTATCTCTATTAGATCTCACTCTCGTAAGTGACCGTGAAGGGATTGACAACCCCTAAGCATTGGTTGCGAGTTGCTATCGTGTTGTGCAGGTGCGAGGGACTTGCGCGTGACCTCCTACTGGATTGATACCTTGGTTCGCAAAAACTGAGGGAAATACTTATGCTATTGTGCTGCATCATCCTCTCCTCTTCGGGGAAAACCAACGCAAGCTCGAGACGTAGCAGCCGCCCCCAAGTCGGGGCCATCCACGTCACTCTCCGTCATGTCCGCCTGGAGGTTATCACCCGGCCCCAGGAGGGCGGCCATTGCCTCGGACATATAAATCTGCAACCAAGAAGGAATCAAGTCTTGAAGGGCGGCGCCATAAAGGCAAACAAAGCAGAAGAAAGCAGTTCAAAGGACAAAGAGAAGAAACTTACAGCGGGAGGCGGGTTGTGGCGAGAGTATGGCCGCTTCCCATACTGCCACTCCTTCTCCGACAACTTGAGCTCGGAGATCTCGTTTACAATCCGCAAGACTTTAGCGGGCGGCATACCCTTCGTGCACAGCCGGCACGGGTCGCGGTGTCCGCCCATATGGAAGATCAGATGAGGGCGGCTTTGGAGCGGGAGGACTCGGCGCTCCACAAAGGCGACGAGGAGGTCGGAGGCCACGAGGCCCTCCGATTCCTGGAGCACTCGGAGCCAGCCAATGGCGGCCGCCGCGTCTGCTGACACCGGCTTCGGCTTGTACTTCCAGGAGACGCGGGCTCTGGTGGGGGGGGGCGGCCTCGTAGGCTGGCGGGTTGAGGAGGTTGGCAGCAGGGTCCATGTTCTAGACGTAGAAATAGGACTGCTGCCACATCTTCAGCGACTGCGCCAGCTTGATGACAGGGAAGGAGTTTCACTGCACCGGCCGACGCACGGCGACGAAGCCCCCGCACTCAGCCGCCGTCTCCTTGGTGGAGGTGCCAAGCTTTCCATAGAAGAATGCTCCCCACAGCTCGATGGTGGGGAGGATGTCGAGGTAGCCCTCGCATGCCGTGACGAAGGCGGAGAGCAAGGTCACGGCATTGGGCGTGAGATGGTGGGGTTGAAGGTTGTAGAAGTTGAGGAAGGTGCGGAAGAAGTCGCTCGCCGGGAGGCCGAAGCCCCGCAGGAAATGCGAGCGGAAGACGACCCACTCGCCTTCCTGCGGCGCCGGCGAGATCTCCATCTCCAGCGGCACCTGTGCCTTGACGAAGGCCGCGCTGGGCATCCGGCGCGTGTCGTGGAGGAAGGTGATGTGATCCTCGATCATAGTCGATCCGTCCCAGTCGCCCATGGCTCCGGCTGGCGGCGCGGAGGGGAGAGATGCGTCGGCGATGAGCAACGACGGCAGCGCTACGGCAGCAGCAGCAGAGGCTGAGAGGAGAAGAAGAGTGGGAGGGGCCACAGGAGCTTTGCTGCACCTCTCCCCCCTCCCTACTAATAGCGCCCGGGCTATGTAGCCGAGGGGGCGGGATGTGGGGTTGTGGGATTAACTGCGCCCACGTCCCCACGACCCCCCGTCTCCCGCGCGCATTTACCCCGTCGTGAATAGTCGTGGGGACAACAACTGCCCCCTCCGGCGCAGTGAATCCGCCCAGTTGCCAAGGCGTGGTAGTGACGGGGCCGGCCCGGTGTCATGTCCCATCTAGAGCGTGGGGTGGCAGGCTTGCCAGGCTGACGTGCGTTGCATGGCACGTCCGTGGTGGGCGGCTGTCTGGGAAGCTTAACAGGCACGCCACCTGTTTCCCGCCTGGAAGTTCAAAATCAACCATATAGCTCCGCCTGCGTGAGGCCGGCTTGAGCAGTTGGCTGGCCACGAGACGGATCGACATTTTCCCAGAACTCGGTGAGAGGGGAAGCCACTGAGACTTCGCGGCCCCTCGACCACGACGCATCACCGGCTTTGGGGACTACTATCGGAGTAATGGGCCACGGGTAGGCTCACCCGTGTCCCAAGATTTATCAAGACTTTGGGCCAGCTCCGCATAGCTGGGCCCCAAGACGAAACCCCGCCCTCTGCGGCCGCCTGGCTCAGCGGCCGACTGCCAGAGGGCGGGTGACCCAAGACTACGGCGCTCCGAGCGGCCGTCTCCTAGCGATCGCCTTCCAGAGAGGGCGGCGACAGGTAGGCGGCCACCTCACAACTACAGCATGGCCGAGCCCCCCTTCGAGAGTACAAGATAGAGCATGGCTACAGTAAGGCGCGTCGCCTCCAACGCTTAGGACGGGCATGGCTACAGTGCTCCGTACAGACGGTGATCTCCGCACGGCGGGGCACTGTGCCATGTCTCCCCTGACGTCGCTCCGGGAAGGCGGAATCCCGTTCCCCACGACGGTATGTCGGTACGGCCGGCCAGAGGCGGGCCCTATCGGGCAGTGGCCCCGAGGAAGATGGTGGAAGCTCGACCAAGCGGATTCAAGAGGAGCCGGCCTCCAGCAGGCGGCCGTTCCTTATCCTGAGGCATGCACGCCACTAAGTTGATAAGACAAGGTGTGGCTACAGTGGCCTCTTGCCAGGCGGCGGGACTGTAGCCACGCAAAGATGACCAAGCTCCCGTCACCAACGACAAGGCTACAGTAAGCAGCCACCAACCAGTCGGCGGGGCCCACCAGGCGGCAGGCCCCAGCGGTCGGCGAAGAAGCCGGAGGCTGGAGACACTGACAGCCGGGCCCAGCAGCCGGCCAGATTACTATTGTACCCCTGGGGGTAGGTCTATATAAACCCCCCAGGCCACCCATGCAAAGGGTTCGACCTCATTAGAACCAGCCACCCCCTAGAGCAGGAAGAGAGCTAAGCCTTGCCCCCTTCTGCCTCTAGCATACAGCTCGAGGAGCACCATTGTATCACTTGTGCCTTAGTGATCATGTGGAGACCCCGCAGAGCAGTACTAGGGGTGTTATCTACTAGGAGAGCCCCGAACGTGGGTACAGTACGCCGGCGTTCATGTCTACGCCTTATCCTGCTTCCACGCACCGGCGACTTTCTACTCGCTCCCACCATGATAAGCCATCCATTGGCATATATCGCACCCAACCCCAGACACAATGGCACACCTAAAGATCTTCTTGTAAAAAAGTGCATTCCATAGAAGATATCAATGTTTTGAGTGAAAAGATGGATGAACTTATGAAGATGTTTGCTCCTAAAAATACTCCTCTTGATCCCAATGATATGCCTTTGTCTACTTTGCTTGAGAATAATAATGAATCTATGGATGTGAATTTTGTTGGTAGGAATAGTTTTGGAAACAACGCGTATAGAGGGAATTTTAATCCTAGGCCTTATCCTAGCAATCCTTCTAATAATTATGGAAATTCCTACAACAACTCTTATGAAAATTTTAAGATGCCCTCTGAATTTGAGAGTAGTCTTAAAGAGTATTTGAATTCGCAAAAGAATTTTAATGCTTTGCTTGAAGAGAAATTGCTTAAAGTTGATGATTTGGCTAAGAACGTTGATAGAATTTCTCTTGAAATTGATTCTTTAAAGCTTAGATCTATTCCTCCTAAGCATGCTATCAATGAGTCTCTCAAAGCCATGAGAATTTCCATTGATGAGTGCAAGGAAAGAACCGCTAGGATGCGTGCTTCCAAAGTTGCGTTTATTAAAGCGTGTTCTTCCAATTCCTATGAAAATCAAGATGAAGATCTAAAAGTTATTGATGTGTCCCCCATTAAATCTTTGTTTTGCAATATGAATCTTAATGATACTGAAGATTATCTTCCTTTACCTAGAAGGCATTTTAAGAATTTGGAGTTTCTAGTTCTTGATGATGAAATTGATGAAAGTGGGAATGAAAGAAATAAAAACCTATATGTTGCTAAACCCACTATTTTGGATCTCAAGGAATTTAATTATGAAAATTGCTCTTTGATTGGTTGTATTTCCTTGTTGCAATCTGTGCTAGATTCTCCTCATGCTTATAGTCAAAATAAGGCCTTTACCGAACAAATTGTTGATGCCTTGATGCAATCTTATGAAGAAAAACTTGAGTTGAAAGTTCTATCCCTAGAAAACTCTATGATGAGTGGGAAGCTACTATCAAAATTAAAATTAAAGATTATGAGTTTCATGCTTTGTGTGATTTGGGTGCTAGTGTCTCTACTATTCCCAAAGCTTTATGTGATTTGCTAGATTTCCGTGATTTTGATGGTTGCTCTCTAAACTTGCATCTTGCGGATTCCACTATTAAAAAGCCTATGGGAAGAATTAATGATGTTCTTATTGTTGCAAATAGGAATTATGTGCCCGTAGATTTTATCGTTCTTGATATAGATTGCAATCCTTCATGTCCTATTATTCTTGGTAGACCTTTCCTTAGAACGATTGGTGCAACTATTGATATGAAGGAAGGGAATATTCGATTCCAATTTACCTTAAATAAGGGCATGGAACACTTCCCTAGAAAGAAAATAAAATTACCATATGAATATATCATGAGAGCCACTTATGGATTGCCTACCAAAGATGACACTACGTAGATCTATCCTTGCTTTTATGCCTAGCTAGGGGCGTTAAACGATAGCGCTTGTTGGGAGGCAACCCAATTTTATTTTGTGTTTTTTTGTTTTTGCTTCTGTTTAGGAATAAATAATCCAGCTAGACTCTGTTTTTATGTGGTTTTATCTTTTAATTAGTGTTTGTGCCAAGTAGAACCTATAGGATAACCTACGATGATAGTTGATTCGATTCTGCTGAAAAACAGAAACTTTGCACGCACGAATATAATTTTGTTAAATCACAGGAACGTGCTTTTGTGTTGATTATTTTTGCTGCTGTTCAATAAAAAAATTCCAGGACTTACTATTTTTCTAGAATTTTTAGAGTTCCAAAAGTTTTCGTTAGTTACAGATTGCTACAGACTGTTCTGTTTTTCACAAATTCTGTTTTACGTGTGTTGTTTGCTTATTTTAATGAATCTATGGCTAATAAAATAGTTTATAATCCATAGAGAAGTTGGAATACAGTAGGTTTAACACCAATAAAAATAAAGAATGAGTTCATTACAGTACCTTGAAGTAGTCTTTTGTTTTCTTTCTCTAACGGAGCTCACGAGATTTCTGTTGAGTTTTGTGTTGTGAAGTTTTCAAGTTTTGGGTGAACTCTTTTGATGGATTATGGAACGAGGAGTGGCAAGAGCCTAAGCTTGGGGATGCCCATGGCACCCCCAAGATAATCCAAGGACATCAAAAAGTCAAAGCTTGGCGATGCCCCGGAAGGCATCCCCTCTTTCGTCCACTTCCATCGGTAATTTACTTGGAGCTATATTTTTATTCACCACATGATATGTGTTTTGCTTGGAGCGTCTCATATTATTTGCGTCTTTGCTTGTTAGTTTACCACAATCATCCTTGCTGTACACACCTTTTGAGAGAGCCATACATGAATTGGAATTTGATAGAATACTCTATGTGCTTCACTTATATCTTTTGAGCTTGATAATTTTTGCTCTAGTGCTTCACTTAGATCTTTTAGAGCACGGTGGTGGATTTGTTTTAAAGAAACTATTAATCTCTCATGCTTCACTTAGATTATTTTGAGAGTCATTAATAGCATGGTAGTTTGCTTAATGTTAATATACTTAGTGTTCAAGATATGTGAAACTTTCTTTTGAGTGAATTGAATACTAAGATAAGTTTGATGCTTGATAATTGTTTTGAGATATGGAGGTGATAATATCAATGTCATGCTAGTTGGGTGATTGTGAATTTAAGAAATGCTTGTGTTGAATTTTGCAAATCCTGTAGCATGCACGTATGGTTAAAGTTGTGTAACAAATTTGAAACATGAAGTGTACTTGGCTTGTGTATCCTTATGAGTGGAGGTCGTGGACGAGCGATGGTCTTTTCCTACCAATCTATCCCCCAAGGAGCATGCACGTAGTACTTGAATTTTTGATGGCTTCTAAATTTTTGCAATAAGTATATGAGTTATTTTGACTAATATTGAGTCCATGGATTATACGCACTCTCACCTTTCCACCTTTGCTAGCCTCTTCGGTACCGTGCATTGCCCTATCTCACCTTGAGAGTTGGTGAAAACTTCGCCGGTGCATCCAAACCCCGTGATACGATATGCTCTATCACACATAAACCTCCTTTTATCTTCCTCAAAACAGCCACCATACCTACCTATTATGGCATTTCCATAGCCATTCCGAGATATATTGCCATGCAACTTCCATCATCATATTCATGACATACATTACTTTTGTCATATTGCCATTGCATGATCATGTAGTTGACATCGTATTTGTGGCGAAGCCACCATGCATTATTTTTCATACATGTCACTCTTGATTCATTGCACCATCCCGGTACACCGTCGGAGGCATTCATATAGAGTCATATTTTGTTCTAGCTTTGAGTTGTAATTCTTGAGTTGTAAATCCATAAAAGTGTGATGATCTTCATTATAAGAGCATTGTCCTAGTGAGGAAAGGATGATGAAGACTATGATTCCCCCACAAGTCGGGATGAGGCTTCGGACTTTACAAAAAGAAAAAAAAGAAGAAAAAAAGAGAAAGGCCAAAAAGAAAAAAAAGGCCAAAAAAAGAAGGCCAAAGAAAAAAATGAGAGAAAAAGAGAGAAGGGACAATGCTACTATCTCTTTTTCCACACTTGTGCTTCAAAGTAGCACTTTGTTCCTCATGTAGTGAGTCTCACATATTGTGCTTCAAAGTAGCACCTTGTTCCTCATGTAGTGAGTCTCATAAGTTGTCTTTTTATACTAGTGGGAATTTTTCATTATAGAACTTGGCTTGCATATTCCTATGATGGGCTTCCTCAAATGCCCTAGGTCTTCATGAGCAAGCAAGTTGGATGCACACCCACTAGTTTTCTTTTGTTGAGCATTCATAGCTCTAGTGCATCCGTTGCATGGCCATCCCTACTCCTCATGTTGACATCAATTGATGGGCATCTCTATAGCCCGTTGATTATCCTCGTCAATGTGAGACTTTCTCCTTTTTTGTCTTCTCCATACAATCCCCATCATCATATTCTATCCCACCCATAGTGCTATATCCATGGCTCGCGCTCATGTATTGCGTGAAGGTTGAAAAAATTTGAGATTATTTGAGTATGAAACAATTGCTTGGCTTGTCATCGGGGGTATAGAAGTTGGGAACATCTTTGTGAGACAAAAATGAAGCATGGCCTAACTATATGATTTTGTAGGGATGAACTTTCTTTTGCCATGCTATTTTGAGAAGACATGATTGCTTTGATAAGTATGCTTGAAGTATTATTATTTTTGTGTCAATATGAACTTTTGTCTTGAATCTTTCGGATCTGAATATTCATATCACAATTAAGAAGATTTATATTTAAATTATGCCAAAGTATCACACCGCGTCAAAAATTCTTTTTTATCATTTACCTACTCGAGGACGAGCAGGAATTAAGCTTGGGGATGCCTGATACGTCTCCAACGTATCGACAATTTTTGATTGTTCCATGCTACTTTATCTACTGTTTTGGACTATATTGGGCTTTATTTTCCACTTCTATATTATTTTTGGGACTAACCTATTAACCGGAGGCCCAGCCCAGAATTGTTGTTTTTTGCCTATTTGGTGTTTCAAGAAACGGAATATCAAACAGAGTCCAAACGGAATGAAACCTTCAGGAACGTGATTTTCTCACCGAACGTGATCCAGGAGACTTGGACCCTACTCCAAGAAGTGCCAGAGGCGGTCGCGAGGGTGGGGGTGCGCCCTCCCCCCTGGGCGCGCCCCCTACCTCGTGGGCCCCCTGTCGCTCCACCGACGTACTCCTTCCTCCTATATATACCTACGTATCCTCAAACAATCAGAACAGGAGCCAAAAACCTAATTCCACCGCGCAACCTTACGTATCCACGAGATCCCATCTTGGGGCTGTTAGGAGCTCACGAGGGGCATCCACCATGGAGGGCTTCTACATCAACACCATAGCCCCTCCGATGAAGTGTCGAGAGTTTACTTCAGACCTTCGGGTCCATAGCTAGTAGCTAGATGGCTTCTTCTCTCTTTTTGGATCTCAATACAATGTTCTCCCCCTCTCTCGTGGAGATCTATTCGATGTAATCTTCTTTTTGCGGTGTGTTTGTTGAGACCGATGAATTGTGGGTTCATGATCCAGTATTATCTATGAAAAATATTTGATTCTTCTCTGAATTCTTTTATGTATGGTTGAGTTATCTTTGCAAGTCTCTTCGAATTATCCTTTTTGGTTTGGCCAACTAGATTGGTAGTTGTTGCAATGGGAGAAGTTCTTAGCTTTGGGTTCAATCTTGCGTTGTCCTTACCCAGTGACAGAAAGGGTTGCAAGGCACGTATTGTATTGTTGCCATCGAGGATAACAAGATGGGGTTTTTATCATATTGCATGAATTTATCCCTCTACATCATGTCATCTTGCTTAAGGCGTTACTCTGTTTTTAACTTAATACTCTAGATGCATGCTGGATAGCAGTCGATGGGTGGAGTAATAGTAGTAGATGCAGAATCGTTTTGATCTACTTGTTTTGGACGTGATGCCTATATACATGATCATTGCCTAGATATACTCATAACTATGCTCAATTCTGTCAATTGCTCAATAGTAATTTGTTCACCCACCGTAGAATGCTTATGCTCTTGAGAGAAGCCTCTAGTGAAACCTATGCCCCCTGGGTCTATTCTCATCATATCAATCTCTATCGCTTTATCTACTTGCTTTGCTTTTACTTTGCCTTTTACTTTTTACTTTGCATCTATCTATAAAAAATACCAGAAATATTATTTATCATCTCTATCAGATCTCACCCTCGTAAGTGACCGTGAATTGATTGATAACCCCTAATCGCGTTGGTTGCGAGTAGCTATCGTTTTGTGTAGGTACGAGGGACTTGTGCGTGGTCTCCTACTGGATTGATACCTTGGTTCTCAAAAACTGAGGGAAATACTTACGCTACTTTGCTGCATCATCCTCTCCTCTTCGGGGAAAACCAACGCAGTGCTCAAGAGGTAGCACTCCATCACAAATGGCTTAATGTACATAAAGTAGGGGCGTTACTTGTAACACCAGCCTTAAGTGTTATTTATGACTTTAAAGACTACGGAGTGAACGCCTGACCGTTGCAATGCTGAGTGACTTCTGATCTTCAGTAGGTCGAGTGACTCCTTGAGTGGTCGAGTGGCAATAGGTAGGGGTCGCCTGAGTGATATGACTGTCGAGTGGATTGCACTCGACATCTTTGGCTGGGCGTCCATTGTTGCCTCTTGGACTTCTTATTTTCCAGGGTAGTGACTTTGGGTAGGACGTATAGGTCAGGCCTATAACACTACCCCAGGTCTATATCCTCATCATCTAGAACAGGCACTGCAGCAGATCTCTGTACTCTGGGCACTCTAGCAAATGCATCTGTAGTAGACTTGCCCTTCTTCTCCTCCATATCCTCCTGAAGTTGCTCAACTGCAGTTTGGATCTTAGTGACCTTGACATCAAGAGCATAAAACTTCTGCTCAATGATCCTCTCCAAACTCTCCTGGTTTTGAGTCAGGGTGGCCAAGCCCTTCTCAATTCTCAAGGTGGAGGCAATCAAACACTACTGGAATCCACTTCTTTGCCGTCCGCCATGGCGGACGGCAAAGGCATGGATCACGGATGGCAAACTCCTTTGTCATCCGCTAGCAGACGGCAAACCGTCCGTCTGAACACGTGCCAGCAAAGGCCTTCTTTGTCGTCCGCTTCCTGGAAACGGACGGCAAAGGATTGTGTTGTCCGCCGTTGGTGGCCAGCAGACGGCAACGGTTGTGGATGGCAGTGAGGTGGGGTCAGAGCCGTTAGGGGATAATGACGTGCTTTGCCGTCAGCCAGCAGAAGTCAAAGAGCCTAAGGTCTTTGCCGTCCGCTAGCAGGCGACAAAGTGCTCAAACATGACAGTCCCAGGAATCACAGGTATCTGCCATGTGGCATGTTTGCTGTTTTTTGCCGTCAGCTAGCGGACGGCAAAGAGCCTGTACATCCCTGTTTTTAATTAAATTCATTCAATTTGACAACAATTCACAAATATACACATATATACATATATACACAACAAGCATATCCAACACACAAGTTTCATCATATTTACATACATAACCAACACATATATAGTTCCATGCATCCTTACATATTACAAAAGTTTCACATTGTTCATCCAACACCGTTATCCATCCATCCATATATAACAAGTTCCAACCATGCCAGTTCATTGATACAAAATAAAAGCACAAATGGAAAAGAAGCACTCCATCCATGCAAGCTTCCGTGAATTAAATCAAATCTGCAAAATGATAAACAAGATGTTAGAAGAAGAAGAAGAACATGAAGAAGAAGAAGAAGACTATAAGAAGTAAGCATACTTAAGTAGAATGGAGCTAACCTAGAAGAAAATGAAGAAGAAGAAGAAGAAGAAGACTAGAATAATACTAGAAGAATAATAAGAAGAAGAAGACTATAAGCTTATTATGTAAACTTGGTCATTTTGTGCTAACATAAGTAATTTTGGAGTTAACCTATAGGAAACTAAGTATATTAGAGCTAACTTATGTCATTTTGGAGAAGAAGAAGAAGATTATAAGCTTATTATGTAAACTTGGTCATTTTGTGCTAACATAAGTAATTTGGAGCTAACCTATAGGAAACTAAGCATATTAGAGATAACTTAGCATATTAGAGCCAACTTAGGTAAAATGGAGCCAACCTAGCTAATTATGCCATCTTTGAGTGAACTAAGCATATTAGAGCTAACTTAGAGCTAACTTATGTCATTTTGGAGAAGAATAAGAATAAGAATAAGAAGAAGAAGAAGAAGAAGAAGAAGAAGACTATAAGCTTATTATGTAAACTTGGTCATTTTGTGCTAACATAAGTAATTTTGGAGCTAACCTATAGGAAACAGAGATAACTTAGCATATTAGAGCCAACTTAGGTAAAATGGAGCCAACCTAGCTAATTATGCCATCTTTGAGTGAACTAAGCATATTAGAGCCATTCTTCAACAGTGGATTGGTACCTAGTACCTTCAGACATCCGTATGATCTTCCCATCTAGGTAGAAGTGAGTTGTGGAGTAAAACTGCATGATGAGCTCATCATTCCACTTGGTGAGCTACTGGGCAACAAATTCATCAACTCCACATGATTTGAAGCTGTCATATACTCCTGGATAGTGACCTTCATTTTTCTTGATGTACTCCCAGTTGATCCATATCATGTCACACACAATGGGCTTCTTGTCAAGCAAAATTGTCTCATAAAAATCTTGTTGCTCCTTTGTGTGGAATCTGTAGTCAACTGCTGTCCTTCTCCTCACAGCATATGGATCTGACTGTCTCCACAATCTCAGTCCAACATCCTTTCTGATGTGCATGTCTTAAGCTACTGGATGAGCATCATTATGGTCAGGAATCTTGGACTTCAACTTCCTTAAAACAAGTGAATCATCTTCTTCTTCAGCAGCTTCAGGCACTGGGGCCTTGTTCTTCTCTGCAGCAGGTACACTTCTTGTGTTCCTCTTAGGTTTAGGCCTTGGAGCTGGAGCAGCAGCCTTGGGAGCAGCTTTGGGCTTAGATGGAGCAGCCCGTGACTTAATTGCATCTCCCATGAGCTTCTAAGCTTTGGGTGCTGGGGCAGCATCCTCTTCCTCTTCTTCATCAGAGTCTCTCCTCATGGAGGGCTTAACAAGGACTTTGGAAGTAGTTGTTCTCACCCTCTTCTTCTTCTTATCTTCACCAGCAGCTTCTCTTCAGACTCAATGGTGAACTTCATGGTTTCACCAGTGGCAACCTTCCTAGGTTTGGATGTGGGCACTCTCCTGGCAGGTGCCTTTCTGTTCATGCTTGGCTTTGTGGTAGCAGCACTGCCATACTCCTTCTTCATCACCTTCTTCTTTGAGGTGGCCTCATCCTCAATAGCAATGTAGTCCTCATTTTCAGAATCTGAGGCTTTCTTCTTCCTTGTCCTGGTAGCTGCCTTTGGCAGGTTGCTGGGTGTACTCTTGCTGCCCTCATCATAGCTGCTTGAGGGACTAGTGCCCTCACTCAACCGAGCTTGTTCCTCTGACTTGTTCTGACTATCACACTGATCAAACATCTTCAGGCAAACTCACTGACAGCAGACCCTATGAATAGATATAGATGAGGTAGAGTGGATGAGCATCACAAAGTATAGAGGTTTTTGCATAACAATTGAGCCAAAAACTTAGTTTTAGTTTTCCACAGAAAGCATTTCGGAGCTACTGATTTGTAAACTCGCTAATACCGAAGCAGCTTTTGGAACCTAAACTAGTGAACTCGGTCAGACCGAGTCATAGTTCGGTGGCACCGAGACTGCTAGGGTTTCACAAAGAATTGATTTCGGTCACACCGATTTGCAATTCTTGGCCAGACCGAAAATCACATGTGCAATGGCCTAAGCCAAATCGGTGAGACCGATTTCTACAACTCGGTCGGTCCGAGATGAGTTCGGCGGAAACCTAACCCTAAATTTTCAAATCAAATCTAATCTACGGAATGCTATCGCTGGACGGGAAGATTTCAAACGTGGCAAGAATCATGGCAAAGAAATGTGCTAGGAATCGGAGTTGAAGAATAGCACAAAGTATCAAGTTCATACCGTAACTCGGCGGTGAACTTGCTACGGCGGCAACGGCGGGGCAGAATGCCGTTGATGGCGGCGGAGACCAGCGGCGGCAGGCGTTGGTGGCGGGAGGACGATCCGGAGAGCCGAAAAGGCAGAGCAGGCTATGCGCAGGCGAAGTGTTTCAGAAATTTTTCCAAAATTTGACCCGTGAGTATATATAGCCTGACCCTGCCGGTGTGACTGATATGCAAAACTACGAGCTGTTACTGCAACTTGGTGTGACCGAAAGGTTCTAATCGGTTGCACCGAGGTTGAAAACCTAGATCAACTTAGTGATCTCGGTATGACCGAAAAGGGTGAATCGGTTAGACTGAAATGCACAAAGAGGTTTTGGAAGTTGAAGTCCATGACGAATCGGGGACTGCGAGTGCTCCTCATACAGAGTGGTTTGAATCTGACTTGATCAAACTTTGTGATGTAGCATGAATAGAGTATGAGACAAGAAGACCATAGATAGCTAGAGAAGGTTCTTAGGCATTCTTGTCCATCCACTTGGCAAAAGGAAAGAAACCAAACAATCAAAACAACAAGTGGATGTCCTCGAATGAGTAAAACATGCAACCAACATGTTCACACAATAAAATGGCAAATGAAATATGTGGCAAAGCATGCACAACCAATTCTAGCATCTATCAAACAATTGGCCATGACTAGGTCATCTATATATGAGTATATTGACTTAGGAGTCAAATGAGAACATTTGATCATAGGTGAGGGAGTGCTGGACTAGGGGGTGTCCGGACAGCCGGACTATCATCGTCCACCGGACTCCAAGACTACAAAGATACAAGATTGAAGACTCCGTCCCGTGTCCGGATGGGACTTTCCTTGGCGTGGAAGGCAAGCTTGGCAATACGGATATGTAGATCTCCTACCATTGTAACCGACTCTGTGTAACCCTAGCCCTCTCCGGTGTCTATATAAACCGAAGGGCTTTAGTCCGTAGCACACAACCTCCATTACAACATTCATACCATAGGCTAGCTTCTAGGGTTTAGACTCCTTGATCTTGTGGTAGATCTACTCTTGTACTACCCATATCATCAATATTAATCAAGCAGGACGTAGGGTTTTACCTCCATCAAGAGGGCCCGAACCTGGGTAAAACATTGTGTCCCTTGTCTCCTGTTACCATCCGCCTAGACGCACAGTTCGGGACCCCCTACCCGAGATCCACCGATTTTGACACTGACATTGGTGCTTTCACTGAGAGTTCCTCTGTGTCGTCGCCAATAGGAAGGATGCCACCACCCGTCTTCAAGGACGGTATTTTCGCCAAAGGGGCCTTGGCCTCCGGCCAAACTATCCGGCTAGGTGGTTTTCTTATGACCGCCTGTCCGGCCACTGCTTCGACGATGACTTCTCAAGCCGTCAAAAGCAATTTTCGCGTCAGCTCGGAATCTGCCGAGCAGCTGGATCCGATAGAGCTCTCGTCTGTCAACGAGCTCTTGGATCGCATCGCCGCCACAGGAGTCGCTTCTGAGACTACAATCGATCGGGCTTAAAACTGATCGAGAGATTAACTCTCCCCAGGTCACCCACCATGTTACAGTGGTAGAGGAACAATGCGGCGACTCGTCCCCTATATTGAAAACTAGTCGCGTCCGGGTTCCCGAACCTTCCATGCCGGATTTCCGCGGGGGGACGGACTTCGATCGAGCACTGAACTTAAACTCATGCATCGTTCCGGACTCGCTGGACTACGTCCAGCAATACAAGCTTCCGAATTTGGAAACTTCACAGCTTTTAAAGCCTTGAGACGGGTAGGGTTCCGGACTTAATTCCACCCACCCGCCCAGACATATGTGATCTATCTCTAATCCGGCAAGAGCCCGCTGAAACAGTACATCACTACTGGGCCAGATTCCTCCTGGTCATGGACAGGATAAAGGACTGCCGGGAGGATAACGCAATCTCATTTTTTTGCAATAATTGCATGGATAAGGGAATCCTGAACGCCGTCAGCCGTCGTAAAATTACACGATTCGCCAACTTTGGCGTCCATAATCTGAAAATCTTGTGCGATAGAAGTTTCGAGAAAACCGAAAATAATTTTTGGGACAATCCGCCCCAACCCTAGTCCGCAACAAAAGGGTGCATTACACTCGGGCACCGGATACAAAAACAAAAAGCAAAACCCCATAGAGGGCGCGGAACCGTCTTTGGAGGGATGGCTCGGCGGACCTGTAAGCTTCACAAGATCTGAGGCGCCGTCCCAACACATAGCCTCCGAGCATGTTGGATATTACGGCAGGTGGCCAAAAGTGGTGAGGAGCTTCTAGCCCCGGAAAACCACTCCAACAATACCGGTACGGTATCAATAGTCTTCGAGACCTTCACATCAAATAATATGCGGAAACGGACAATCCGCGGCCTCGCCGAAGTCTACCAGGTAGCAACAACAAATCCATGGAGCGACACGGCCATCACCTTCAACGCCAGCGACGAACCTAAATTCCGAACAGCCCGAGCACCAGCCGCACTGGTGCTTAGTCCTATAGTGGGCGGCTTTCGACTTACAAATGTCCTCATGGATGGCGGCAGCGGATTAAACCTCATCTACGAGGAAACTCTTCAAAAAATGGAAATAGACTGGAGCCGTATTGAGCGAAGCAGCACAACCTTCAGAGGAATAATACCCAGCCGGGAAGCACGCTGCACCGGACAAATCACACTCGATGTGGTGTTCGGCTCGCCGGACAACTACAGATCCGAGGAAGTCATGTTCCAAGTGGCCCCGTTCAACAGCGGATATCACGCTATACTAGGACGGGAGGCATTCACAATTTTTCAAGCCATACCCCATTACGGGTACATGAAGCTCAAAATGCCTGGGCCTGGTGGAATAATCACTCTCGTTAGTGATCCGGACATAGCATTACGCGTCGAAAACAAGATGGCCGCATTAGCCCTGGAGGCGCTATCCGAAGCCCTAGCGGCAGAAGGACTCACCATGCTGCGCTCTACGGTGAACAGGGACGATGTGATACTCGATAAGAGATCCAAGTCCACCTCCTTTAAACCAGCAGACGAAATAGTAAAATTCCAGGTCCATCCAACGGACCCAACAAAGACGGCCTCCATCGGGCACAATTGAACCGGATGTAGACGCGACTACAAGAATTCCCGGGAAAATTGGGACATTTTCACTGGCACCCCTCGGATATGCCGGAATCCCACGCAGATTAGCGAACACAGCCTAAACATCCTAAAGGATTCAAGCCGATCAAACAGGCTCTTGACGATTTTCGAACTCAAAAGACAGGCAATGGGAGAAGAGCTAGCCAAACTATTGAGTCGGATTCATCAAAGATATCAAACATCCGGATGGCTAGCAAACACTGGTAATGGTACCAAGAAGGATAAATCACGGCGCCTATCGTCGATTTTAAAGACCTCAATAAGGCTTGCCCAAAGGATCCCTTCCCCCTCCCCCGCATCGACCAGATAATCGATGCTACTGCAGGACACGATTCATTGTGCTTCCTCGACGCATACTCCGGATACCATCAAATTAAGATGGTGGAAGCAGACCAAGCCGCAACGGCATTCATCACTCCATATGGACCATTCTGCTTCTACACGATGCCCTTCGGACTTAAAAACACTGGCGCAACATATCAGCGCATGATTCAAACATGTCTGGCCAACCAGATCGGCAAAACCGTAGAGGCATACGTAGATGACGTAGTCGTACGTCGTCAATACCAAACACGTCAAAACTCTAGTAGACGACTTGAGGCTCACATTCGACAACCTCAGAGCATATGACATCAAGCTGAATCCGGAAAAATGTGTTTTCAATGTACCAGCCGAAAAATTACTAGGCTTTATTGTATCCGGTAGAGGTATTGAAGCAAACCCAGCCAAAATCTGAGCTCTGTCACAGCTTGATATCCCAAAAGACCTCAAGCAAATACAAAAATTGACTGGATGCGTGGCGGCTCTAAGATGCTTTATCTCCCGTCTAGGAGAAAAGGCATTGCCCCTGTATCGCCTCCTTAGGCGCAGAACACCAGTGGACGGATCTTTGCCACGGCGGACTCGAAGAAATAAAGGCCATATTGGCAACAAATCGGGTCTGGCTGCGCCCAACCTGGGCGAACCAATGTTGTTATACATCGCAGCAACGCATCAAGTTGCAAGTCACGATTACTCGTCGTCGAGCGAGAGCGAAGGGCATAAATTCCCTCTTCAAAAACCAGTGTATTATGTATCCTTTGTGTTAACCCCACAAGTCCGTTACCAACACTATCGAGAAGATAGCGTGTCACGGTGTTCATGGCATCCGGAAGCTCGACACTACTTTCAAGAGTGTTCGATAGCGATGGCCTCGAGGTACCACTCAATGACATTATAAATAACATGACATAGCAGGCAGGATTGCAAAATGGGCCATTGAGCTCCTACCATTCGATATAACTTACAAACCTCGCGAGCTATAAAGTCACAAGTTTTGGCTGACTTTGTCGCTGAATGGACCGGCGAACTCCCTAAAAATGCGTAGCGTAGTCAATTGGATTATGCACTTGACGGCTCTAAAATGTTGGCGGATGAAATCTGGCGTCGTATTGGCGTCCCCGACCGAGACACGATCCAATCGTACTTCAAATAATGTACACAGACTCCAACAATGCAGCCGAATACGAGGCCCTCTTACACGGTCTCCGGATGGCAATCTCCATGGGCATTCAACGCCTAGAGGTGCGCGGGGATTCAAACCTTGCAATATCCCAAATAAATGGAGATTTTGACGCCAAAGTTCCAAAAATGGCAGCATATCGCAACGTTGTCCTAAAAATGTCAGCTCGGTTTGAAGGACTCAAATTCCATCACGTAGCCCGAGATAATAACCAAGCAGCCGACGTACTGGCACGCATCGGTGCAAAACATGACGATGTCCCTCCAAACATCTTCCTAGAACGGCTCTTCAAGCTATCCGTACTATGGGAAGAGGAGTCCGGAAATGACAAACCGGAAAAAACCGCGCCAACCGGCGATCCAGCCGATGACACAACACCTTCAGCCCACGACATAATGGCAGTAATCGCCCCATGGACAGAACCATTCCTAGCCTACTTGCTTCAGCAGGAACTTCCCGAAGACCAAAATGAGGCCCGCTGCATAGTCCGGCGATCTAAAGCCTACAAGGTCCATGAGGGAGAACTTTATAAGAAAAGTACAACCGGAGTCCTTCAAAGGTGTATCTCCGAAGAGGGCGGCGAAACCTCTGGCTGAAATTCATGCGGACTAGGCGGACACTGCGCAGCAGCCGGGCCCTTGTAGGAAAGGCATTCCGACAGATTTTATTGGCCGACGGCCCGGCAGATCTCGGGACTTAGTCCAAAGATCGTCGGTTGTCGACTCTTTGCCAATCGAGCCATATGCCACCCACCGCCCTCAAAACTATACCCATTACCGGCGTTCATGATGCAGGGCTTGACATGGTTGGACCCTTAAAGGGAACCCACAAGCAAAGGTACCTATTGGTCATGGTGGACAAGTTCACCAAATGGATAGAGGCCAAACCAGTTAAAGCGGCGAGTTCGGACGATGATAGACTTTATATCCGGGTAGTACACGTTATGGTGTCCCCACAGCATCATCACCGATAACGGCACGAATTTTACGGCCGACGAGGTTAAATCTTGGTGCAAAAACATGGGCATTAAGCTCGATTACGCTTCAGTCTATCACCCTCAAACCAACGGTCAAGTGGAATGAGCAAATGGTCTAATAATGAGCGGCATTAAACCCGGACTAGTGCGGTCACTTACTAAATCGACACGCCTTTGGGTAGAGGAGCTCGACTCCGTGCTCGGGGCTGCGGACAACGCCCAACCGTACTACGGATTCACACCATTTTTATGGTATACGGTGCGAGGTAGTTACGCCTGCGACATTATTCATGACTCACCTCGAGTGCGCATGTACGAAGAAAGAGAGGCGAGCTGGATCGGCGGGACAGCTTGGACGCATTGGAGGAAAAACGCGCGTCACCAAGGCTCGTTCCGCATTCTATCAGCAGCAGGCTTGAAGATATCAAAGCGAGAGAATACGGGCCAAGACTTACAGCGTTGGCGAACTAGTTCTCGCTGCGGACAAGAAAAAGGACAAGCTCAAGCCCAAATGGGAGGGGCCTTCATCATCGATCAAGTCCTAACGGTAGGCGTCTGTTCTCTGAAATCGTCGGACAACCGACTCGAGCCGAACCCATGGAACGCAGCCCGCCTCCGAAGATTCTATGCCTAGCACCGGACTAAGAGTTCGTCCCCTTCCCACGTTCAAATTTTTTACACTTCAGCTGTCTTTTGTTTCCCTTTCTTCTCTTAACCCCTTTACTAAAAAGCCCTTAAGGGCCTACGTGCGCATTGTTCGCATACACTTGATGTGCCATCCGCACTCATTATACCTGGGGGCTTCTTTTCCAGAAGCTCAATTATACGGGCTTCATGCCAAGCACATGTGTCAAGCTTCCACATGTACCTTTTACTCACCATTATATGCATCGATATGACTTAAGTTTTGGCCAAGCTGGGTTGCCTGGCTCCTGTGCTTACCCCTACGTTCCCGATTGTTCGGCTAGGAGGTAAAGGGAGCACCTCTGCGATTATTCTTGCCGGGTCAGCCGGATGTGTACCTCAGACTGGGTGAAGCCGAAAGCTAGCGTTCTTAAGGGAATATTCGGTCGGTGACTCAAAAGATGATTTTTTACCTACTTATTTATCTGCCCCCAGATGTTTTTCTGCGTTTTTTGCAGTCCGGACATGCTCTTTAGGGCATGCCTCCCAGGGAAAGGAACCCTTAACTAAACTATTCTCCCTGGAAGATGTTTCTTACTAACCATGTAATATAACATAACTAGTTGGGCACTTGTCTGATAAAGCACTAATCACCCCTATGCCTGGTCTCCATGCATACCACGGTTGTTCTTAACCAAGTAGGTATTCGGACACACTCAGGACTCTAGGGTCGAGGTTGAAGCGAAAAGGTCGGCAAAGACAAGCGATCTACAATCCGGCTAGAAGGCATTTCACATGTCATTTTAAAATACATTGTCAAATCTCTTGTTGTATTCTTCCTCAATCCCGTCTAATAGGCTGTCTAATTTCTGATCCGTTGGGAAAACTTAGCGGCCAACTCTACTTGGCCGTATACTAAACTCACAGGATCTCCTTCCCATCGGGCCCCACAGTCCGACCTCGGCCAAGTGGTTGGGATCCGCCTTCTGTGTAGCGTCTTCACCATGGCCCAAGCCTCCACGGCACCTTGGCGGCAGGCGAAATCTTCCACAAGCAGGCGCTGCCGCATTCCTAAAGCTTCTCCATAAGCTCCCCAAGGCCTTGGGCGGGCAGGAAAGGGCCGCCATAAAGCTTGAACAGCGCCGCTCATCACTGCCGAACTCGTTCGAGCAGCTGCAACAGCTCGGGAAGTTGATCGCCCGTTGATTCGGGCATCTCCTCTGCAGGGCGACCTGTGAGAATACCTACAGACACATTTTTTCAAATTGACTTCCTCGCGAACTCTTCTTTTCAAAGGAGTTCGCTCAAGCACTACTATAGATGCCGCGACAAGCCGCTGATTCTCCATAACGGAGCAGACAGCTCGGCCCGAACACCTTTCAGCTCTTCCCGAGCTTGGCGTGGGCATCACGGAGGTTGTTCCTCTCTTGCTGCACCCTATTCAGCACCCTCTCGCCGGCCTTCAGTGGCGCGATAGTCTTGCCTGTCCGGATCTTGTCCGCGGCACTGCAATGTCATTATTAGCCTTTGCGCACGCCGCACATCGCTTATATTCATCAATAAAAATGTGTTACCAGGAGGGGTCTCTGTTTTTCCTCCTGCGGCAGCGAGTGCGGCCTCAAGTTGGGCCTTGCACTCTTGCAGCTCCTGAGACAGCTGGGTATTCTTCTCAGTAAGACCCTGTGTTTTCAATGATCCTTAAATCAGTTAACATAAATACTTTAAGTCTCGGGGGCTACTGGCATATATAACTATTAAATTCTCTTACCCGTATGTCTTTTACGTATTGCTCCGTGGCTCTGGTAAAACCATCTTGAGCAGCACGGAGGTGCGCGTCCCCCGCGTTAAAGGCATTCAACGCCTCAGGGGAGAAGCACGCGTCACGAAACACTGTCCGGCGGCGCATGTGGTTCATGGCGCTCTCCTCCTCAGACTTGGTGGCGGACAGTCTGTCGGACAGTGCCCGCGCCTCGCGCCTTGCGCTCGCCTCCCCCTCCAGACCGGGCGTTGGAGCCTGGCTGGTAGAGGTTGGATAGGCAACCTCCACGCCTTGATCCGTGGCGCTTTTTCTCCTACAAAGATCGTGGGCATAGCGCTTCCTAGGAACGCTGCTCCAAATAAATTAAATGCGAGCTATACCTCAGCGGCGACGTTTCAGTCCGTGCCACGCTCCTCTTCCGCCTACTGGTCCGGACTGGCCTTTGTTGGTCAGCCGCCGCGGGCTCGGCTTCCCGCCTTGAAGGCATTTCATGCAAAACATTGTCGTATGCGAAGTTTAGAGATGGGTAAGGAAGAAACAATGGTGTCGGGACTTCGGTCACAATCACACGGGGCCGGACATAATCCGGGGTAGTCGGCCGTAATGGCGACTAATCGTTATCCATGCTGAGCTGGTGGAACACCACGTCGATTAGCTCCACCTTTATGTCCGGATCCTCTTGGAGGCGGATCCCGGATCTCTCGGATCCTCGGGTTGCGAGGCTGGACTTATCATGTCCTCCTGATCCGTGCAGTTCTGCTACGAAGAAACAATATGAAGCTTAAACTTTGAGAACGGGTCGGACCCTCAAAGTGTTAAACTACCAGCGCCGGGGTTATTCATGGAAAACCCATTCAAAGGGTTCGTCGGAGAAAGTCCTCCTTCTCCCCTTGTATAGGCGGACAGGATCGTCACGAGATCCTCGGCGAATCCGTCCTTGCGACCATGGCGGGTGGCGTCGTCTTCCCATTGAAATCCCACATGGGTGGCCCCTATATTGCGTGGCTGCACCCCGCGTAATACATGTTGCCATGACTCAATCATGATCAACCCAGTGGGCGATAACCTTATTCAGCCCATCGGATAATGGGCGCTCTTGTCTTCCTCCGGTTAGAGCTCATGACGCGAGCTAAGGTGTTTCTTCAGGGGAGTAGTACTGAACTCTGGGAGGCCGATCCAAACAGGGTCCAGCAGCGGAGCGTCTTCTATATAAAACCATTCTGAAGGCCAGTCTTCGGATGCCTTCTTAGGGGTTCCGGATAGATATCCGGTCCCAGCGATGCGCCATACTTCGGCGCCGCCCACTTGGTATATGGACCCCTCGTGAGAACAAGGTACGAGGCAGAATAGCCTCTTCCACAGTGCAAAATGGGGCTCAATGCCCAGAAAAAGCTCACAAAGAGCTACGTAACCCGCAATATGCAGGATAGAGGCAGGCGTAAGGTGATGGAGCTGGAGTCCGTAGAACTCCAGGAGCCCGCGGAGGAACAGATGAATAGGAAATCCGAGTCCCCTTATCAGATAGGGGACGAAGCATACCCGCTCCCCTTTGTTGGGACTTGGGGTAGCCTCCGCTTGTTTCCCACCTTGGTAGGTGGCCAATCCGGCTCGAACCGGGACCATGAAGGCCGGAGGGATATATCCCTATGCTTGAAGCACCACCAGCTCGTTGTGCAGGACGGAACATCTCCTCCAATCTCCTGGCAGAGGGCTGGGAGCGCGAGAAGAGGAGCTGCGTCGACGGTCCATGATAGAATGGATTTTTGGTCAGAGGCGCTCCGATGAGGACTCGCGGAAGGAAGGTGGTGTGATTTGGATCTGGATTCTTGCCTCTCTTATAGGCGGATTATTTGTGCAGCTAGGGGGTAAATCGTTAAAGATACCACGGCTTTTCGCATTCGTCTGACAGCGTGGAAGAAGGTCATTATTGGGCGTAGAAGCCAAGAAGCGCAACATTAATGAGGAAGCCGGACCTTTATTGGCGGATACATGGAACGAAGGAGAACCCGCCTTGCAGCGCCGAAGACTACATCTGCGCGGACTTATCGTCATTGAAGCCTGGTTAGGGAGACTCTTGAGGAGTCTGGACTAGGGGTGTCCGGATAGCGGACTATCATCGTCCGCCGGACTCCAAGACTCTGAAGATACAAGATTGAAGACTCCGTCCGTGTCCGTATGGGACTTCCCTTGGCGTCGAAGGCAAGCTTGCAATCTGGATATGTAGATCTCCTACCATTGTAACCGACTACTGTGTAACCCTAGCCCTCTCGGTGTCTATATAAGCAGGAGGGCTTTAATCCGTAACACACAACCTACATTACAACATTCATACCATAGGCTAGCTTCAAGGGTTTAGCCTCCTTGATCTCGTGGTAGATCTACTCTTGTACTACCCATATCATCAATATGACCCCTCAAAGGGAAACAGAGAGATTACAATCCCATCTCGGTGAGACCGAGATCCCTATCGGTGAGACCGAAAAGACTAGGGTTTATGGCTGTGGCTATGTCAACCGAACTCGGTGGCGCCGGATAGACAGTTTCGGTAGGGTCGAGTTTGACTTTTGGTTTGGGACATATGTGGATGTGAGAAAGTAGTTGAGGGCTTTGGAGCATATCACTAAGCACTTTGAGCAAGAAACTCATTAAGCAACACCTCATCCCCTCTTGATAATATTGGCTTCTCCTATGGACACAATCTGATCTTGGATCACTAAAAGTAAAATGTAGAGTATTGTGCTTTGAGCTTGAGCCAATCCTTTTGTCCTTAGCATTTTGAGGGGTACACTTTTCTCATCCATGCCATGCCAATCATTGAGCTTTTCCTTTAATATTTATCTTGAAATAGCATTAGCTCAATGTGCTATATGTTGTTAGGAATTACCAAAACCACCCAGGGATAGTTGCACTTTCACCGGCGGCTAAGGATCGACGACTTTTGTGGCGAGGTCAAGGTGCTTCTGAGCAAAGGCATCCAAGGCTTCCAGCCGTTTGAAGAAGGCCAACTTGGTAGCGTCCTCACTGGCCTTGTAGATACCTACACGATTTGCTCGTACATGTGGATGTGTAGGTCAACAAATTCTTGCAGGGCGAGGCACCTCGCGGCAAGCGCGACCTCCAGGTGGGAATTCTTCGTGGCATCGGCGGGCAGTCGCAGGGCCACCAAGGCTTGAAAGAGGTTCCGACCATGGAGGCCAATTAGGGTGGCAGGCAATGAGGAGCCCGACCGTGCGGCCTGGAGGAGTACGGCGATGTCGTCCGCGAGCTTCTTAACGATGGCGAACTTGTTGGTGGTGGCAACGATCATTTCGTCCAACTGAGAGTCCTAGCTGGCGTCGACGTCGGCCATCCACCAGCCGGTCGCCAACACCGTCTAGAGACGATCCTCGGTGCCATGCCATAGGCCTACGTTGTGGACCCTCTGGCACAGCTGCTGGCCGCTCGCAGCATCGCCGCCATGGGTCTGTAGTGAGCACTTTTGCGCTTAGTGTAGTTGCTTAGGCAAATGTCTAGGTGCGTATGATGTAGTAGATGCATTGGAATGGAGGGGCGCCTTGATATGAGTGCAAACTGCGTTGCATTCACATCGTGCTGCCTCTTTTCCCGGTCCTCCTCCCATTACTTCCCTCATGCATTCATGATGCTAATTGAAGGAGGATGCATCATTGGCCATTCAACATTTCAGGAACCGCTACCCTCTCCCTCGTCTGCATTAAAGCCATACCAGGAACTACGTCGCTTGCTGCACGCCCGGCTGAACACGCCTCCTCGCCTCCATCTATGCTTAATTACTGAATTTTAGTTGCAAAAATTAGATACTGCTAGTAATTTTTAGCTTCATATTTTGACAAATGGCAGCATTACAAGGTTGACAAATAGCAATGTTAATAGATCAACAAATGTCAATCTTTCCAGTTTGACAAATGGCAACATACCCAATATGACAGATGCAAATCTTACCGAATTGTTTGTAAAGTGGTTGCACACGGGTCATCCAAAACAACCTTTTTCATTGAAGAGATGCACAAATCCTGCTCTCACTTTGCATACGGATGTTCTTTCTAAAACGTTTGCGATCAAGAGCCATTAAAACCTATAGCCATGAAAACCAAGACACGTGGCGTCACATGAATGGTTAAAATTTGAATTATACACATAAATGCATTGAAAAACTCAATTAATGCATAAAAATGTCCAAACAAACCCCGAAAAATCCCAGAAATTGACATAACACTCCTGTTATTCTATGTTGACACGAGAAATTTTTTCAAAGCAATAAGAGGCAATGGATATCGTTTTGTCGCCAAAGGTGGGACGTTCCCTACCGAAACCATTAGGCTTGTTGTGAGAAGCTCTGGTTTGTCAGAAGCATATCCCCAAACCTGCCCCAAATGGGACAATTTTTTTTACCACGGCATGTTGATGTCGCTCCATGATAGCATGCATGCCAATTTTCATGAATTTCAGACGAGCTTTGGATTTATACTAGAATTTAAAAACCAGGTATCTCAATGTTTGCGGCCGAGTGACGATGGCAGGGTGTTTGACGACATTCATTCTCATTTTTTGCATGGGACCTAATTAAGCATGCAACCAAGGACACAAATTTGAATTCTCAACCAATTTATACGCATTAGAGCATATGTGTGCATGTATAGTTCAAATTTGAATTATGCAGATGAATGCATAGAAAACTCAGTAAATGTATAAAAATGTCCAAGCGAACCCCCAAAAATCCCAAAAATTGACACACACCCCTGTTATTCTATCTTGATATTAGGGAAAAAATGAAATCGAGAAGAGGAAGTGCATATCGTTTCGTCCAGAAAGGTGAAAAGTTCCCTACCGAAACCGTCAAGCTTTTTGTGAGAAGCTCTGGTTTGTGAGAAGCATATCCCCAAACCTGCCCCGAATGGGACAAAAAATTTACGACGGCATGTGATAATCACCAAGTGCAGGGAATCATCGTAGCAATTTACAAAGGTGGAAGTGATAAGCATGGAGTGTCGAACCCACAAGGAGCTAAAGGCAAGATCAATATTCTCTCAAGTCCTATCTTCCACTGATATGACTCTACGTACACCGAACATTTGCTTCCAACTAGAAACGAGAAATAAAACTACGTTGTGGGTATGAAGAGGACAAATTTGTGTGATATCAAAGAGCTAAAATATAAAAGTAGGTGTTGTTATCATAAATTTAGAATATATTACTAAATATTATAAATAGCGAGTGTGGAATAATGATGGGTCGGTGTGCACAATTATCCTAGGCAATTATTAACAAGACCGGTAATCACTATTGCAATTTCATATGAGGGAGAGGCATAAGCTAACATACTTTCTGTTCTTGGATCATATGCACTTATGATTGGAACTCTAGCAAGCATCCACAACTACTAAAGATCATTAAGGTAAAACCCAACCATAGCAATAACATATCAAGTCCCCTTTATTCCCATACGCCGTGACCCACTTATCCGTGTTTATGCTTCTGTCACTCAAGCAACACAGACAATAAGTAAACCATGGACATATTGCAACACCCTACAGCGGTAATCCCTCACGCTTGCGCAACACGGAGGGCAAATAGGACAGCACCAAAATAAATCATACAACTCATACCAATCTAGATCATCAACCAACCCAAAGACAAAGGATATCTACTCAAAACATCATAATATGGCAACACATCATTGGATCATAATATGTGGCATAAAGCACCATGTTGAAGTAGGGATTATAGCAGGGTGCGGGAGAGTGGACCACGTAAAAGAGATGAGGATGGTGATGATGATGGTGATGTTGATGAAGACGATCACCGCGGCGATGATTCCCCTCTCGATGGCACTCTGGCACCACCAAGAGAGAGGAGGAGAAGTTCTCCCCCTTGTGCTTCCTTCTCCATGGCCTCCCCTTGAATGGGGAGAGGTTCCCGCTCTGGTCCTTGGCCTTCATGGCGATGATGGCCCTCCGAGATCCTTCCCCATGGCCTCCGGTGATGATGGCCCCCTCCGGCGGGGTGCCAGAGAGGGCCTAGATTGATTTCTCGTGGCTACAGAGACTTGCGGCAGCGGAACTTCTGATCTAGGTTATTTTCTGGAGGTTTGGGTATTTATAGAAGAGGTTGGTGTCGAGGACAAGTCAAGGGGCCCCACAGGGAGTCCACGAGGCACAGGGGTGCGCCCTAGGGAGGTGGGCGCGCCCCCACCCTCATGGAGCCCACAGGACTCCCCTCCGGTAGATATTTGTTCCAGTATTTTTTATATTTTCCCAAAAAAATCCCCGTTGATTTTCAGCACATTCTAAGAACTTTTATTTCTGCACAAAGACAACACCACGATACTTCTGCTGAAAACAGCATTAGTTTGGGTTAGTTCTAATCAAATCATACCAAAATCATATAAAACTATTGTAAACATGGCATGAATCCTTCATAAAAGACGTATCAGCATCCCTGTCGGTGTCAGAACCGGTGGATCTCGGGTAGGGGGTCCCGATCTGTGCGTCTTAGGCTAATGGTAATAGGAGGCAAGGGACACAATGTTTACCCAGGTTCGGGCCCTCTTGATGGAGGTAAAACTCTACTTCCTTCTTGATTGATATTGATGATATGAGTAGTACAAGAGTTGATCTACCACGAGATCGTAGAGGCTAAACCCTAGAAGCTAGCCTATGGTGATTATGATTGTGATCGTCCCTCTAAGGACCAAACTCTTCGGTTTATATAGACACCGGAGAGGGATAGGGTTTACACGGAGTCGGTTACAAGGAAGGAAATATAATATCTGGATCGCCAAGCTTTTCTTCCACGCAAAGGTGAGTCCCGTCCGAACACGAGACGTAGTCTTCAGTCTTGCATCTTCACGCTCCATCAGTCCAGACAAAGTATATAGTCCGTCTGTCCGGATACCCCCTAATCCAGGACTCCCTCAGTAGCCCCTGAACCAGGATTCAATGACGATGAGTCCGGCGCGCAGTTTTATCTTCGGCATTGCAAGGCGGGTTCCATCTCCGAATACTCCAAAATAATTAGGATTATTCCATCTGTGCCCCCAATTCCTTAGTTGTGCTCAGTTTTCCCCACTCGCTCATTTTGCCTTGGTTTTGAGCAACTTTTCAGGGGCAAAAGTGAGGAAAATGTGAAGGCAAAAATTTTGAGTCATGGGGAAAAGTGAGTAAAAAGTTAACGAATGGGGAAAAGTGAGCACAACTAAGAGACGAGGGGCATAGATTTAAATAACCCAAATAATTATCGAACACTTAGACCGTGTCCGTATCTGCAAGATGATCCTCATACACCACCGTAGAGATAATGATATTTCACAAATATAATCTGTTGACAACTTTAGACAAAGTGGCATGACACTACGGTCGGGTCATTATTCGAACCGTTTTCCCACAACACGCCATAGCGCACATTGCGAGGCAGTTTCCTTGGCACGTCTTGTCACAGCAGAGATCATGTCCCCTTATCACAGGATTTCCATCAATACGGGTATGGGTAACCCAACCGCGCAATCAACTGTGGCGTTTGGGAAATAAGCGATTCTCAATGGGAAGGTGGGGGCGTGTCATTCGTCGCCTCTATAAAGGGATAAGGATTCCCCATTTTCACCCACGCTTTCTTCCTCCTCTGCTTATCCATTCCCACACCCCCGAGCTCCAGCACCCTGGTTCACGCTTTTGTTGCACGGTCAAACATGTCCGGAGCAGGAGGCAGGTGGGTGGCCTCCACCGTAAAGGAGGAGCATATTGCGAAGCTTCGGGCGGCCGGGTACTTGGCCGCAGACATCGCGCACCGGCTGTCGGACAAAGGGCAGGTCACTCCAACTCTGGAACCCCATGAGAGGGTCGTATTTCTCGCCCACTTTATGCGTGGACTAGGATTTCCACTTCATCCCTTCGTTCGCGGGCTCATGTTCTACTACGGGATAGATTTCCACGATCTAGCCCCAAATTTCGTCCTCAACATCTCGGCATTTATTGTCGTGTGCGAGGCCTTCCTCCGCATCAGGCCTCACTTCAGCCTATGGCTACGAATCTTCTGCGTGAAGCCGGAGATAGTGAGCAGCCAACAAGCGGAGTGCGGAGGTGCCATGGTGGGCAAGATGCCCCACGTCACCTGGCTTGACGGCTCCTTCGCGGAGACCGTGAAAGGGTGGCAATCAGGGTGGTTCTATATCACCGAGCCGCGCGACGCCAACTGGGCGACGGCGCCCAAATTCTAATCCAGAACCCTCATGCGGCTCACCTCCTGGGAAAGGAAGGGCCTGGCCTGGGGCGAACCTGTAGAGCTGACCGGACTCCAGAACTGCATCAAGAATATGAAGGACAAGAAAATCAAGCTTGTCAACGTGGTCCAGGTCATGCTTGTCCGCCGGATTCTTCCGTGCCAAAGACGGGCTTTTAATCTATGGGAGTTCGTCCCGGCCGAACACCAGACGCTCCAAAAGCTCTACGGCATGACGCACAAAGGCGCCTGGAAGGCGCTGTTCAAGGCCTTTGAAATACCTCCTCCCATATCCGAGGATCGAGGACTTCACGCCGCGCGGCTCCCCCGTCCGGTGAGTTTTCTGACTACCACCGGATTTAGTTCTTCCCAATGTACTCATGGGGGAATCTTAAGTCATTGTGTGTATTTGGTCAGGAGTATGTGGAGACGGTGGAGCGGATTGACTGTCCGGCTCCACTACCAGAAGGCCCAGTGGATGCTCTCCTAACGGAGATGCTAGTCCCGGCGCCCTACAAGGCGCCGGAGAAGAAGGCCGAAAAGAAGGCCCCGAGGACTAGGGAGGGTCTCCGGCGTAAGGTTGTACCGGAAGCCTCGTCCGAAGATGACGAGGCACACTCCTCCTCCGAAGGGGAGGAAGAAGAGGAAGAGGACGCCCCATCCGGAGAGGATGGGGGGCCTGAGAAGGCGGGCTAGGGGACCGAGAAGGGTCCCCGGCACAAGGCTGTTGTACTCTTGTCGTCCGAAGACGACGAGGCAGAATCCTCCCGCGGAGGCGGGGGGAAACACGAAGAAACTCTGCCTCCCTGCATTGGGGAGGAGAAGAAGAGGAAGTCCACCCCGGAGGGGGAGGCTAGGACATACGAGAAGGGAAAGGCATCCCTTCCGGATTATTCCACCACTGCCGCCTATAGCGAGGAGGGGTGGCTGCCCAGGGGAAGCCCCTAGCAAGATCCTAAGTATCCGCACCCTGTTGTATTTTAGTGTGACTTTGCTTCATAGTCTTGTTATGACGCCAAACATATATGCAGTCCGGCCAGGGTCCATCCCAAGGTATCATCTTCGGATGGGTCTTTGAGTGATTCAGCGATGAACTCGCTCCCGACGGCCACTACTCCTCGGCCTGCGGATGACACAGAGGTGTTGTCCCAAAGGCTCCCAGAGTAGGGGGAGGTGACTCTGGAGACGCCCCAAGGCAGGATTCCAGACGCCGGGCACACGGGGTACAGGATCCTCGCGGATTGTGCCGATGAGAGCCGTAACAAGCCGGGCTCTAACCGGATACTGTGCCAGACCTTCGATGGTTCCCGATTCGGGCAGGCGGCCCCTTGCTAGGGAGGGTGAGTCGTCCATGCTGATGACTTCCGTTATGCCAGAGGCGTCGGATAGTCTGCGAGAAGCGCTTCGCAGCGCTTCCATGGATGAAGAGCACCATAATCTTATGAGTGTGGTGATTCAGAAGGTTCTGTCTGCCAAGAGCGGACTAACCAAAGCCTGCACCAGCCTCCTGACGGGCTTTGAGGTAAGTAATAAAAATGTGTGAAATTATCACCCGATAGGTATTAGCCCCTGATACTCTGTTTGGTGTTCGGAAAGAAGAGCCAAACGGAGGGTCAATTAAAATCCGCAGGAGTCTAATAGTAGGTGTGCCTGTGGATAAGCAGACAGTGTTGCTTGCCGCTGTTGTACGCACGGCCGAGGTCGCCGGACTCAAACGGGACCTGGAGCAGGCATAGGGAGAGCTCGGCCTCATGAAGAGGCAGCTCGAAGAGAACAAAGGTTTGTGATTCCTCGTTCGCATAAAGGATAGACAAAATTGGTTATTCTAATGACAAAGCATCGTGACTTTGTAATAGGGGCCACCACCGAAGTGGTGTCTCTGAAGAAAGCGCTATCCGAGGCCGAAGACAAGGCGGCCCTGGAGTGCAAGGAGCGCGAGAAGCAAGATGCTAGACTGGGTGAGGTACAGCAAGAGCTCCAGGAGCTCGGCAAGAAGTTCGAGTCCTTGGAGCATGATCTTAAGATGAAAGAGACTGAGCTTGCGAAGGCCCTTGCGAGTGTGAAAGATGCCAAGGCCGAAGCTGAAAAGGCACAGCAGGAAATCCAGCCGGCCAAGAAGATAGCAGCGGGTAAGACATTCTTTATGCAAAGCAAGCATGTGGAGGAGACATTTCTTTTACTTACCCGGGTTCAGAGCTCTCCAGGGGCATTCGCAGATCTGCCATGCAGCATCTCTGATGCTGTGGAGTTCTACCGTGCCGAGGAGGGGAGCTCAATGGAGAAGTTGTTCTGGTCCTAGTATGCTGGAGCCGAACACCGTGTGCCTCTGAGTGACTAGCTGAAGCAGTTGGTGGAACTCCACAGGGCGGCCGAAGTGGCTAGGCCTGGTGATCCTTTGCCTGCCAGCTACTTTGGCCTGATAAAGCGGATGGTAAATGCTTGTCCGCGGTTGGAGGTGATCAAGCGGTCCGTTTGCATTGAGTGTGCCCGCCGGGCCTTTGCCCGTGCGAAGGTGCACTGGGGAAAGCTGGATGCGGAGAAGCTGGTAAAGGACCGGCCGCCGGAGGGCAAGGCGCATCGCTGTCCCAAGAAATATTATAATGGCATTATGAAGGGCGCTCGTCTTGTGGCCGATGAATGCACCAAGGACACGATCCTTGAGTAAATGTACTTCTGTCGTTGTTGTAATGTAAAGACGAAGTTACCTGCGCTATGTAGCGCTTTTTGATTTAAAATATTACCTTCTGTGCGGCTGTTTATAGAATTCTGAAAGTAGGCCAGTCGTCGGCTTCCGCCCCCATGTAGCTAGTACCGGGGTGTTCCTGGAAAAACCCAGACACTCTTTATCCAAATTTTTGGTCCCTTAAGGAGGTATCTGGCGCAGCGAACAAGGCAATTGGACTATGCGGCTTTATAACTTTCACTTAGCCATAGAAGTCTACAATTTTAAATTTCGACGAAGCCCCTAGAATTTGGAAAGCCGAATTGGGGCGCTATATACGCCTAAATCGAACGAGGCCGATTCCTCGCCTAAAGCAGAAAAAATCTTTAAGGATTTTAAGACCTCTCGAACAGTGACCAGCTCTCGCCACATCATGTCGGTCAGTTTTCGGCTTTCTCTACTGAGGTGCTCGTCCGGAAGAACGGGACACAATCACGAGAGTTCTCCTGTGCTACCTTAGCGATATACGAGCGTAAGGTACCAAAACAAGGGAGCCGGGCAAACCCAACTATTGACCCAAGACATGATTCGGAGCTGATGCATATAGTGATATAAGTTCGGGGTGCCACACTGTTGAAAGTGTTCGGACTTGTCTTGCCGTATTATGGGGCGCCATAAAAAGCCCCTGGCAAACTGAACATACCAAGGTGTACGGATGCAATATTAAATAAACATTTATAGGAAAAATGTGCAAATAGGAATAATAAGCTAACGCTATATATTATCTCCCATTGATGAATAATACATTTAGGCGTATGTTTTACAATAAGTGCGGTTAAGCAGAAGTAAACGGGACTATTTAACATGTCCTATCCAAGGGCGGGCTGCACATAGGTATAAAAACAGGTATAACGATCGTGAACAGATTCCACCTGGGTATTTCTTTTGTGCGCAAAGCCTGTTGTCTCCTTGGTTTTTTCTTCTGTGTAAGTCCGACAATATGGATCTTCTAAAGAGGCTACCCTAAAGCAGTGTCCTGAAAGATAAAAAGGGGGGTTATGAAGGTATGTTGCGGTTATACCGCACTGTTGAATGAGTCACTATTGCGCCTCCGCCTGTGCCCATGGTATTTTGAGTGTGTTATTGTGTACGCGTGGCACGAATGCTGCTTTGATGGGGCTTGAGCGGAGGCCGGACTGCTAGTCGCGCTCTTGGCGTGCCTGGCGATCCTGTTGCGGGGTGCTCCGGACTCGCTTGACGGTGTTTGAGGTTGTTGTCGCTGGATTGGTGGTTTGTCGGAGAAGGCCGCATTGTACTTCCGCCGCGAGGGCTGCAGTATGTTCTTCTGTACGGAGAGAGTGGTCCATGTTTCCGTTGACTGTTATGACCCGGCAAGGTCCTGGCATATTGAGCTTGAGGTATGCATAGTGTGGTACCGCATTGAATCTAGCAAATGTGGTTCGTCCAAGCAGTGCGTGGTAACCACTACGGAAAGGGACGATATCGAAGATTAACTCTTCGCTTCGGAAGTTATCCGGAGATCCAAAGACCACTCCCAATGTTATAGAGCTCGTGCAACGGGCATCTACTCCTAGAATTATACCTTTAAAGGTGGTTTTGGTGGGCTTGATCCTTGAAGGGTCGATGCCCATTTTGTGCACTGTATCCTGATAAAGCAGGTTCAGGCTGCTGCCGCCGTCCATAAGGACTCGCATGAGGTGGAATCCGTTGATGATTGGGTCTAGGACCAATGCGTCTGAACCGCCACGACGGATGCTGGTAGGGTGATCCCTACGATCAAAGGTGATCGGACAGGCTGACCATGGGTTGAATTTTGGGGCGACTGGCTCCATCGCATAGACGTCCCGTAGTGCTCGCTTCCGTTCCCGTTTGGGAATGTGGGTGGCATAGATCATGTTGACCATTTTTACCTGAGGGGGAAACTTCTTCTGTCCCCCCATGTTCGGACGCCGGGGTTCCTCGTCATCGTCGCTGTGCAGCCCCTTGTCCTTGTTTTCGGCGTTTATTTTACTGGCCTGTTTGAACACCCAGCAGTCTCTATTAGTGTGGTTTGCTGGCTTGTCCGGGGTGCCATAAATTTGGCACGAGCGCTCCAGTATGCGGTCTAGACTGGACGGTCCCTGATTGTTTCTTTTGAACGGCTTTTTCTGTTGTCTGGATTTGGATCTGCTGAATCCGGCATTGACTGTTGTGTCTTCAGCGTTGTCGTTGTTGTTCCGTCGCTTATGTCTCTTGCGCCGTGGCTTGCCGTTATTGTCGCGGACATCCGAGGTGCCGGAATGTGGCATGGTGCTACTGTGACCCAACCAGCTGTCCTCGCCCGCGCAAAAGCGGGTCATTAGTGTCATGAGTGCTGCCATGGACTTGGGTTTTTCCTGGCCTAGGTGTTGGGCGAGCCACTCGTCATGGATATTATGCTTAAAGGCCGCCAGGGCTTCGGCGTTCGGACAATCGACTATTTGGTTCTTTTTAGTTAGGAACCGAGTCCAGAATTTCCTGGCTGACTCTTTGGGCTGTTGAGTAATGTGGCTAAAGTCATCGGCGTTCGGTGGTCGCACGTATGTACCCTGGAAGTTGTCGAGGAACGCATCTTCCAGGTTTTCTCAACTGCCAATGGAATTTGTCGGCAGACTGTTTAGCCAATGTCGGGCAGGTCCTTTGAGCTTAAGGGGAAGATATTTGATGGCATGTAGATCGTCTCCGCGGGCCATGTGAATGTGGAGAAGGAAGTCTTCGATCCATACTGCGGGGTCTGTTGTGCCGTCGTATGATTCGATGTTTACGGGTTTGAACCCTTCTGGGAATTCATGATCCATCACTTCGTTAGTGAAGCAGAGGGGGTGTGCGGCGCCTCTATGCCGGGCTATGTGGCTACGCAGTTTGAATGAGTCTGGGTGGCTGTATTCGGCCCGGCCGGACTTGTTGATAGTGTATCTGGCGTGACGGTCATCGTAGCATGTTGGGGTGCGCCCCCGCGATCCGTAGATTGATCTTGGTTGTCCTGCTTTGTTTTTCAGTATATCTTGTAGGTCTTGCCTATTGCCCCGAGCCGTAGTGTATTGGCGTGGGGGTGCGGGCTGGTATTCGGCCTGATATGCCATTTTATCCCGGCCACGAGGTGACCGGTCAGCCGTGTGGCGCTCGAGTCCGTATTCCTCAGCTGCCAGGACTTCAGTCCATCTGTCTGTGAGCAGGTCTTGATCAGCTTGGAGCTGCTGCTGCTTCTTTTTCAGGCTCCTCATAGTGGCCATGAGCCGGCGCTTAAAGCGCTCCTGCTCCACTGGGTCCTCAGGCACACCGAACTCATCGTCACCGAGGCTAACCTCGTCTTCGGAGGGGGCATGTAATTGTCCTCCTCCGGATGTCCGTCCGTCGCCTGTTCGTCTAGGTTGACCTATCCGTCTTCCTGCTCGGCCTGCTCGAAGGCGGGCTGATCAGGGTTGTACTCATCTTCGGCACCATCTGGATTGTTTTCGTCTCCTGTGCCGGTATTGCTATGACGGGGCTTGGAGCGGCGCCGACGACGCCCATGCTTTGCTTTCTTCCCTGAGGGGTTATCCTCCGTTGCCTCATCACCATTGGTTTCTTTCGGAGTGTCCACCATATATATATCATATGAGGAGGTGGCTATCCACCGCCCCGTGAGCGGTGGTTCCTGTTCTTCTCCAGCATCGTCGTCCATACCGTCGATGTCTTCAGAGTCGAAGTCAAGCACGTTGGTTAAATCATTGACCGTGGCAGTGAAGTGGGTGGTGGGTGGGCAATGAATTCCTTCGTCGCCTGCTTCCCACTCAATCCGGACATAGTTCGGCCAAGAGTCTCCTGACAAAGAGAGAGACTTTAACGAGTTCAGCACGTCGCCAAAGGTCGAGTGCTGGAAGATATCCGCAGCGGTGAACTCCATACAGGAGCCCATCCAGGTTCGGCGGGTTCAGGAGCGCGCAGACTGGAACCCACAGTCGGATACGAGTCCGGGGGTCCGGTGTCACAGGCTTCTTTGGGGGTGAGGCATGTGTTCGGCTCTAACACCGATGAGTGTGTGGCCTGCAGGACGGGGTCCATCCACCCATCCTTGGGCAACGCAATCTACTCCGGATTTAGGTCCGGGGCTACTGCGGGGGTGATATCCCAAGCATTGTCCGACAACAGGTCCAAGCCGTGCTCATCGTGACTGTCCGGCACTCCTGGCACAGACCCGAATCCGTTGAAGATCAAGTCTCCGCGGATATCTGCCGTGTAGTTCAGGTTTCCGAACCTGACTTGGTGGCCAGGGGCGTAGCTGTCGATCTGCTCCAGTTGGACAAGCGAATTGGCCCAATGCGCGAAGCCGCCGAACACGAAGATCTGTCTGGGGAGAAAAGTCTCACCCTGGACCGTGTTGTTGACGATTGAAGGAGCCATCAAGCCTTGCAGCGACGACACAGAGGAACTCTCAATGAAAGCACCAATGTCGCTGTCAAAACCGGCGGATCTCGGGTAGGGGGTCCCAATCTGTGCGTCTTAGGCTAATGGTAACAGGAGGCAAGGGACACGATGTTTACCCAGGTTCGGGCCCTCTTGATGGAGGTAAAACCCTACTTCCTGCTTGATTGATATTGATGATATGAGTAGTACAAGAGTTGATCTACCACAAGATCGTAGAGGCTAAACCCTAGAAGCTAGCCTATGCTGATTATGATTGTGATCGTCCCTCTAAGGACCAAACTCTCCGGTTTATATAGACACCGGAGAGGGCTAGGGTTTACACGGAGTCGGTTACAAGGAAGGAAATATAATATCCGGATCGCCATGCTTGTCTTCCATGCAAAGGAGAGTCTCATCCGGACACGGGACGTAGTGTTGAGTCTTGCATCTTCACGCTCCATTAGTCCGGACAAAGTATATAGTCCGGCTGTCCGGATACCCCCTAATCCAGGACTCCCTCAATCCCGAAGCTTAATTCCTACTCGTCCTTGAGTAGGTAAATGATAAAAGAAATAATTTATGAAGTGTGAATGCTAGCAGGCGCTTAAGTTTGATCAATGATAGTTTCAATCACTTTTTCTAGCAACATTAAATATCTTAGTAGCTCAACTCATAAAACTTTTAATGATCAAGTAACAAGCTATTCACAAGTTAAAGTATAGATCATAAACTTTCTTGAAAACTAACAAACCATGCTCTTAGTCATCAAACAATTGCAATTCATCTTATTTTTGGGAAGGGTCTATGTAAGAGCTTTGGTTCAACAAACTCCACATACTCAACTATCATTTAATCTTTCACAGTTGCTAACACTCATGTGATATTTATGGTTTCAAAGTTTCAATCGGACACAGAGAAAGATAGGAGCTTATAGTTTCACCTCCCAACCTTTTACCTCAAGGGTAATGTCAACAATAATAATTTATGAAAACCTACATCCAAGTGGATATATATATCCGGATCGCTCCAACACAAAGTGCTTGCCAAAGGAAAAAGTGTAAAAAGGAAAGGTGATGATCACCATGACTCTTGTATAAGGGTAGATGATAAAAGTAAAAGATAGGCCCTTCGTAGAGGGAAGCATAGGTTGTCATGCGCTTTTATGGTTGGATGCGCAAAATCTTAATGCAAAAGAACATAACTTTATATTGCCGCTTGTGATAAAGACCTTTATTATGCAGTCTGTCGCTTTGATTTCTTCCCTATCACAAGTTCGTATAAGGCTTATTTTCTTTGCACTAATAGATCATACATATTTAAGAAGCAGTTTTTATTGCATGCACGATGACAACTTACTTGAAGGATCTTACTCAATCCATAGGTAGGTATGGTGGACTCTCATGGCAAAACTGGTTTGAGGGATGTTTGGAAGAACAAGTAGTATCTCTACTTGATGCAAAGAATTTGGTTAGCATGAGAGGGAAAGGCAAGCTCAACATGTTGGATGATCCAAGACAATATAACGTTTAGGATATAGGAAAACATAACCCATTAAGTTGTCTTCCTTGTCCAACATCAACCTTTTAGCATGTCATATTTTAATGAGTGCTCACAATTACAAAAGATGTCCAAGATAGTATATTTATATGTGAAATCTCTATTCCTTTAATATTCTTTCATGAATTGTTCAAGTGACCAATTTTGTGTTTGCTGACTTTCAATAAGTTTACTACCTATACTTATTATGTGTGAAGTCATTAGTCCCCATGTTATAAGCATATTAAACATATATAAATTTAGATTTATGATATTCAATTCATTCAACCATTTACTCATAGGATATACGTGAAGCACGTGAGTAAATGGCAAACTACTCCAAAAAGATATAAGTGAAGAACACTGAGTAGTCAAATAATTAACTAGCGATAGGAGGATTATTTTTCATTCAAGATTTCAGATCCAATGATTTTATTCAAACAGCAAGTAAAATGAAAATACGCTCCAAGCAAAACACATATCATGTGATGAATAAAAATATAGTTCCGGGTAAGGTATGCCGATTGTTTTGAAGACGAAAGAGGGGAAGCCTTCCGGGGCATCCCCAAGCTTAGGCGCTTGAGTCTTCTTTGAATATTACCTTGGGGTGCCTTGGGCTTCCCCAAGATTAGGGTCTTTGCACTCCTTATTATCCTCATATCGATATCTCACTCAAAACTTGAAAACTTCAATCACACAAAACTTAACGGAACTTCGTGAGATGGGTTAGTATGATGAGGAGTAAATCATTCACTTTGGTACTATCAAAGGCAAGATTCTTACTTTTTCTCACACAATGCCTACTGTACCATATCATTTCTACAATTTATATTGATAAATATAAGCCATGGAAACTAGAAAACAAGCAGACTATGCAATGAAAACAGAATCTGTCAGAAACAGAACAGTCTGTAATGATCTGAATAGAAACCATACTTTTGATACTCCAAAAGTTATGAAATAAATTGGTCGATTTTTCTGTGAGGAATTTGTCTATTAATGTTCTGCAAAAGTAATCAACTCAAAATCACTCTTCTGTCAAAAATGACAGCTAATCTCGTGAGCGCAAAGTTTCTGTTTTTTACAGCAAGATCACATTAACTTTCACCCAAGTCTTCCCAAAGGTCTTACTTGGCACTTTATTGAGACAAAATCTATAAAACATGATTACTAAAGTAGATTAATCATGTGAACACACAAAAACAGTAAGGGTAAATATTGGGTTGTCTCCCAACAAGCGCTTTTCTTTAATGCCTTTTTGCTAGGCATGATGATTTCAATGATGCTCACGTAAAAGATAAGAATTTAAACATAAAGAGAGCATCATGAAGAATATGACTAGCACATTTAAACCTAACCCACTTCCTATGCCTAGGGATTTTGTGAGCACACAATTTATAGGAACAAGAATCAACTAGCATAGGAAGGCAAAATAATTATAACTTCAAAACTTTAAGCACATAGAGAGGAAACTTGATATTGTTGGAACTCCTACAAGCATACATTCCTCCCTCATTATAATTTTCAGTAGAATCATGAATAAATTCAACAATATAACCATCACATAAAGCATTCTTTTCATGATCTACAAGCATAGAAATTTTACTACTCTCCACATAATCAAAATTCTTCTCACTGGGAATAATGGGAGCAAACTCAACAAAATAACTGTCATGTGAGACATAATCCAATTGAAAATTAAAAGCATGATGACAAGTTTCATGGTTAACATATTCCTTTATAGCATACATGTCATCACAATAATCATCATAGATAACAACTTCATTCTCATAATCAATTGGAACCTCTTCCAAAATAGTGGAATCATTACTAACTAAAATTGACACTCTTCCAAATCCACTTTTATAAATATCACACTAAGATTAAACACCCTCCAAAATAGTGGGATCACTAATTCCTAAAGTTGACACTCTTCCAAACCCACTTTAGATGATAGTGCTATTCATACTCCAAAAGATATAAGTGAAGTTCATGGGGCATTCTACAATTAATATATACTAACCAATATCCAAGCTCAAAATATATAAGTGAAGCACATGAAGCATTCTATAAAAATATACTCAAAAGTTATAAGTTAAGCACATGAAGCATTCTATAAATCGATGAAGGGCTATTTCATACTAGCATGGTTCTTAAAGAAAAAAGAAAAACAAAAAAGGACACAAATCATGTGAACAAAACAAAAAACCGAGGTATACCGATAATTGTTGAAGAAAAAAGATGGGATGCCAACCGGGTCATCCCCAAGCTTAGATGCTTGAGTATCCTTGGAATATTTACTTGGGGTGCCTTGGCCATCCCCAATCTTGAACTCTTTCCTCTCTTTATTCTTCTCACATCGGTAACTCCTCGTTCTTCGAACACTTCATCCACAAGAACTTAACAAAAACTTTGTGAGATCCGTTAGTATACTAAAGCAAATCACTACCTTTAGGTAATATTGTAAACTCATTCCAATTTCATATTACCACTTTATATACTGTATTCGAACTTCACCATGGTTCATACCCCCCGATACTACCCATGGATTCATCAAAATAAGCGAACAACACATAGAAAGCAGAATCTATAAAAAAAACAGGACAGTCTGTAGTAATCTGGAAATTTAGTAAACTTATGTAACTCCAAAAATTCTGAATAAAATATGAAAATTTTAAAAATTTGTACAGAAGTAATTTGCAAAACGTTTCAGACCCATTTGACTTCCCAGTAAAAAATGTAAATTCAGGCGCTACATCCAAAGTTTCTGTTTTTTGCACCACACATAGTAAACAAGCAATCTAATCATCACAAAACCAAAGCTTGGCACATTATTTTTTTATAATACAATGGATATATACAATGGGATAATTATTTACAGAAAAACTTCCATGAAAAATTCTACATTGTTTCCATGAGCATGAACACAAGTGCTCAAGGTCGACCCTCACTTCTCCAATGCATAACTTTCCAATCACTTCTCTTTTTGAAAAACTTTTTAGGCATATGAGGCAAGTGCATCTTTTTGTATTTTCATTTTTTTTTGTATGTTTCACCCACAACTAAGCAAAACTAAAAGGGAAAACAAAAACTACTTAGTGAAGAAGCAAACAAGCAAACACAAGAATATCAACCCCACGCTATTGCTCCCCGGCAATAACTCCAGAAAAGAGCTCGATAATCCCCAAGTGCAGGGAATCATCGTAGAAATTTCCAAAGGTGGAAGTGATAAGCATGGAGTGTCGAACCCAGAAGGAGCTAAAGGCAAGATCAATATTCTCTCAAGTCCTATCTGCCACTGATACGACTCTACGTACACCGAAGGTTTGCTTCCAACCAGAAACAAGAAATAAAACTATGTTGTGGGTATGAAGAGGATAACTTTGTATGATATCGAAGAAATATAAAAGTAGGTGCTGTTATCATAAATTTAGAATATATTGAGAAATATTATAAATAGCGAGTGTGGAATAATGATGGGTCGGTGTGCGGAATTATCCTAGGCAATTGTTAACAAGACTGTTAATCACTATTGCAATTTCATATGAGGGAGAGGCATAAGCTACCATACTTTCTCTTCTTGGATCATATGCACTTATGATTGGAACTCTAGCAAGCATCCGCAACTACTAAAGATCATTAAGGTAAAACCCAACCATAGCATTAACATATCAAGTCTCCTTTATTCCCATACGCCATGACCCACTAATCCATGTTTATGCTTCTGTCACTCAAGCAACACAGACAATAAGTAAACCATGGACATATTGCAACACCCTACAGCGGGAATCCCTCACGCTTGCGCGACACGGAGGGCGACAGCACCAAAATAAATCATACAACTCATACCAATCTAGATTATCAATCAACCCAAATACAAAGGATATCTACTCAAAACATCATAAGATGGCAACACATCATTGGATCATAATATGTGGCATAAAGCACCATGTTCAAGTAGGAATTACAGCAGGGTGCAGGAGAGTGGACCCCGTAAAAGAGATGAGGATGGTGATGATGATGGTGATGTTGATGAAGACGATCACGACGGCGATGATTCCCCTCTCGATGGCACTCCGGCGCCACCGAGAGAGAGGAGGAGAAGTTCTCCCCCTTGTGCTTCCTCCTCCATGGCCTCCCCCTGGATGGGGAGAGGTTCCCCCTTTGGTCCTTGGCCTTCATGGCGATGATGGCCCCTCCGAGATCCTTCCCCATGGCCTCCGGTGATGATGGCCCCCTCCGGCAAGGTGCCAGAGAGGGCCTAGATTGATTTCTCGTGGCTACAGAGGCTTGCAGCGGCGGAACTTCCAATCTAGGTTATTTTCTGGAGGTTTGGGTATTTATAGAAGAGGTTGGCGTCGAGGACAAGTCAAGGGGCTCCATAGGGAGTCCCCGAGGCACAGGGGCGCGCCCCCACCCTCGTGGAGCCCATTTGACTCCCCTCTAGTAGATTTTTGTTCCAATATTTTTTATATTTTACCAAAAAAACTCTGTTGATTTTCAGCGCATGCCGAGAACTTTTATTTCTGCACAAAAACAACACCACTGTAGTTCTGCTGAAAATAGCGTCAGTCCGGGTTAGTTCTAATCAAATCATACCAAAATCATATAAAACTATTGTAAACATGGCATGAATACTTCATAAATTATAGATACGTTGGAGACTTATCAGCATGTTGATGTTGCTCCATGACATGTGCCAAGTTTCATGAATTTCAGACGAGCTTTGGATTTACTAGAATTAAAAAACCAGGTATATATATCTCAATGTTGGCGGCCGAGTGACGGTGGCAGGGTGTTTGACATTCATTCTCATTTCTTGCATGGGACCCAATTAAGCATGCAACCAAGGACACATATTTGAATTTTCAACCAATTTATATGCATTAGAACATGTGTGTGGATGTAGTTCAAATTTGAATTATGTACAGGAATGCATAGAAAACTCAGTTGATGTATTAAAATGTCCAAGCGAACCCCCAAAAATCCCAAAAATTGACACAACACCCCCGTTGTTCTATGCTGACACTAGGAAAAAAAAATTAAAATCGAGAAGAGGCAATGCATCTCATTTTATCCAGAAAGGTGAAACGTTCCCTACCGAAACCATCGGTCTTGTTGTGAGAAGCTCTGCTTTGTGAGAAGCATATCCCCAAACCTGCCCCAAATGGGACAAAAAAATTACCACGGCATGTTGATGCCACTCCATGAAAGCATGCCAAGTTTCAAGAATTTCAGACAAGCTTTGGATTTACTAGAATTTAAAAACCAGGTATATATATCTCAATGTTTGCGGCCGAGTGACGGTGGCAGGGTGTTTGACATTCATTCTCATTTCTTGCATGGGACAAACATGCAACCAAGGACATAGATTTGAATTTTCAACCAATTTATATGCATTAGAACATATGTGTGCATGTAGTTCAAATTTGAATTATGCACATGAATGCATAGAAAACTCAGTTAAAGTATAAAAATTTCCAAGCAAACCCCTAAAAATCCCAGAAATTGACACAACACCCCTGTTGTTCTATGCTCACACTTGGAAACAAATTGAAATCGAGAAGAGGCAATGCATCTCGTTTCTTCCAGAAGGGTGAAACGTTCCCTACCGAAACCATCGGGCTTGTTGTGAGAAGCTCTGGTTTGTGAGAAGCATATCCCCAAACCTGCCCCAAATGGCACAAAAAATTTACCACGGCATGTTGATGCCGCTCCATGACAGCATGCCAAGTTTCATGAATTTCAAAGAGCTTTGGATTCACTAGAATTTAAAAACTAGGTATATATCTCAATGTTTGCGGCTGAGTAACGGTGGCAGGGTGTTTGACATCCATTCTCATTTCATGCATGGGACCTAATTAAGCATGCAACTAAGGACACAGATTTGAATTTTCAACCAATTTATATGCATTAGAGCATATGTGTGCATGTAGTTCAAATTTGAATTATGCACATGAATGCATAGAAAACTTGGTTAATGTATAATAATGTCCAAGTGAACCCCCCAAAATCCCAAAAATTGACACAACACCCCTATTGATCTATGTTGACACTAGGAAAAAAACTGAAATCGAGAAGAGGCAATGCATATCATTTCGTCCATAAAGGTGAAACGTTCCCTACCTAAACCATCGAGCTTGTTGTGAGAAGCTCTGGTTTGTGAGAAGTATATCCCCAAACCTGCCCCAAATGGGACAAAAATTTTACCACCGCATGTTGATGCCGCTCCATGACAGCATGCCAAGTTTCGTGAATTTCACACGAGCTTTGGATTTACTAGTATTTAAAAACCAGGTATATATCTCAATGTTGGCGGCCGAGTGACGGTGGCAGGGTGTTTGACATTCATTCTCATTTCTTGCATGGGACCTAATTAAGCATGCAATTAAGGACACAGATTTGAATTTTCAACCAATTTATATGCATTAGAGCATACATGTGCATGTAGTTCAAATTTGAATTATGCACATGAATGCATAGAAAACTTAGTTAATGTATAATAATGTCCAAGTGAACCCCCCCCCCCAAATCCCAAAAATTGACACAACACCCCTATTGATCTATGTTGACACTAGGAAAAAAACTGAAATCGAGAAGAGGCAATGCATATCGTTTCGTCCAGAAAGGTGAAACGTTCCCTACCTAAACCATCGGGCTTGTTGTGAGAAGCTCTGGTTTGTGAGAAGCATATCCCCAAACCTGCCCCAAATGGGACAAAAAGTTTACCACCGCATGTTGATGCCGCTCCATGACAGCATGCCAAGTTTCATGAATTTCACACGAGCTTTGGATTTACTAGTATTTAAAAAGCAGGTATATATCTCAATGTTGGCGGCCGAGTGACGGTGGCAGGGTGTTTGACATTCATTCTCATTTCTTGCATGGGACCTAATTAAGCATGCAACTAAGGACACAGATTTGAATTTTCAACCAATTTATATGCATTAGAGCATACGTGTGCATGTACTTCAAATTTGAATTATGCACATGAATGCATAGAAAACTTAGTTAATGTATAATAATGTCCAAGTGAACCCCCCAAAATCCCAAAAATTGACACAACACCCCTATTGATCTATGTTGACACTAGGAAAAAAACTGAAATCGAGAAGAGGCAATGCATATCGTTTCGTCCAGAAAGGTGAAACGTTCCCTACCTAAACCATCGGGCTTGTTGTGAGAAGCTCTGGTTTGTGAGAAGCATATCCCCAAACCTGCCCCAAATGGGACAAAAAGTTTACCACAGCATGTTGATGCCGCTCCATGATAGCATGCCAAGTTTCATGAATTTCACACGAGCTTTGGATTTACTAGTATTTAAAAAGCAGGTATATATCTCAATGTTCGCGGCCGAGTGACGGTGGCAGGGTGTTTGACATTCATTCTCATTTCTTGCATGGGACCTAATTAAGCATGCAACTAAGGACACAGATTTGAATTTTCAACCAATTTATATGCATTAGAGCATACGTGTGCATGTACTTCAAATTTGAATTATGCACATGAATGCATAGAAAACTTAGTTAATGTATAATAATGTCCAAGTGAACCCCCCAAAATCCCAAAAATTGACACAACACCCCTATTGTTCTATGTTGACACTAGGAAAAAAACTGAAATCGAGAAGAGGCAATGCATATCGTTTCGTCCAGAAAGGTGAAACATTCCCTACCTAAACCATCGGGCTTGTTGTTAGAAGCTCTGGTTTGTGAGAAGCATATCCCCAAACCTGCCCCAAATGGGACAAAAAGTTTACCACCGCATGTTGATACCGCTCCATGACAGCATGCCAAGTTTCATGAATTTCACACGAGCTTTGGATTTACTAGTATTTAAAAACCAGGTATATATCTCAATGTTGGCGGCCGAGTGACGGTGGCAGGGTGTTTGACATTCATTCTCATTTCTTGCATGGGACCTAATTAAGCATGCAAACCAAGGACACATATTTGATTTTTCAACCAATTTATATGCGTTAGAGCATATGTGTGCATGTAGAACAAATTTGAATTATGCACATGAACGCATAGAAAACTCAGTTAATGTATAATAATGTCCAAGCGAACCCCCCAAAATCCCAAAATTTGATAACACCCCTATTGTTCTATGTTGACACTAGGAAAAAAATTGAAATCGAGAAGATCCAATGGATATCGTTTCGTCCAGAAAGGTGAAACATTCCCTACCAAAACCATCATGCTTGTTGTGAGAGAAGCTCGGGTTTGCGAGAAGCTTATATCATTACCTGGCCGAAATGGGACAACATTTTTTTACCCTAGCATCTTGATGTCGTTCCATGATAGCATGCCAAGGTTCATGAATTTCAGACGAGTTTTGTATTTACTAGAATTATAAAAAGCAAGCACCTCAACATTTGCCGGAGAGCCACGGTGCAATGGTGTTTGAAATTCACCCCCATTTCTTGAATGGGACATAAGCATCAATCCATGGACACATATATCATTTTACAACCCATTTTGGTGCACCGGAGCATGTGCATGTGGTTTAATTTTGAATTGTGCACCTGAAATTCCTAGAAAACCAAGTTACCGTACAAAAATGTCCAAACGAACCCTGAATAATTCCAAAAAATTTGACGACACACCTATAGTTGAATGTTCACTACAGATAGAAGTTCTAGCAATTCAAACACCATCCTTTGCAGCTGTGACCCCATTATGTAATTCAAATCAAGATGAAAAATCAAGTAGATCCCACACAGTTTATTATCACCAACTGTGTGAGATGCAGTACAAAATATCCTGGAGCCGTTGGTGTATAGTACGCCTATGGCTTACTCGAGAAGGTTCGTCGGCTACAGTCCATAGCCTGCTGTGAATAAGGGACCATGTCTGATGACACTTTGCGCGCTAGTTTTTTTGCTGAAGCAATTCCAAATTTTCGGCTTCCGCGGAAATATCTACCTCCCCGCCCCTTCCCTTATCAAAAGCCACATTTCCCCTGTTTACGCCTTCCTTTCCAAGTTGAAACCTTCACTCCTTGCTTGCAGCGCCGCCTCCTCGCCGGCGACCCCCCTTCACGCTACTCGGCCTCGCCTATCCAGGCAGGTAATCCACACCCGAACCCCGTCCTCCTCCTCCTTCCACATCCCACATGCCCCGACCGCCGGCGCGAGCGCGACACCTTCCACCCAAATCACCGACCCCTCCACCAAATAAGCGCCGTCCTAAGCCATGGTGCACGTAGTATAGTCAGGATCTCAAGGACCATTTGGCAGCGGAGAAGCAAATCGCGGCCGCACGCGTGGATGAGGTCGCGATGGCTGACATTCGTGCCGACCCCCAGATCTTGGAGGAGCACCTCTCCGTCGAGGCCACCATCGACGCTTCGCGCCCCAACGCCGCGATGTAGTTGGCTGCTTTAAACGACAGTTCGTGGCATTTTCTCGAGGCCACCGTCGGTGCCTTCGACAAAGACTATGAGGTGTTTTCTCAGCGTGCACATGCTTACCTCATCTCGAGATCCAGCAGGTTGGTGCCCGGAGCGGCTCAGGCAACTCATCACTATGATGAGCGCACCCACGATGCGGAGGCCTCGCCCTCTTCTATGTCTAAGGAGCCAATCGTCATCGATATCTCCGACAATGAGTAGCTTGTCTTATTAGCTCACTATAAGGAGCCATGTTCAGTTTGCTAGCTACTTCCCTTCCTTAACAAATTTTAGTGAATTGTGCTATCTACTTTTACAATGCAATCTTCTGCTCTAGTGTATATGTTCTATATGTCGTGCAATGTGGTGTTCAGTTAACTGTTTGGTTCAATTCTGGAAATGTGATGTTCAATTCTTTAGGGTGCAATTTTCCAAGTTGTCAAGCATGCTTGGTTTGGTTAACTGTCTGATCTTCTATTAGGAGTATGTTATATTTGTGCAATGTGGTTGGTTTATTTGTTGTGGTGTTTAGTTAACTGCTTGGTTCAATTCTGCAATGTGATGTTCAATTGTTGTGGCTGCATTCTGTTATTGTATACCATGTGAGAAATAAATCGAATTTGGCTGTACTAAATACATGAGAAACAAATACAATTGCTATATTTCCAAGTTGATAAGCATGCTTGGTTTGATTAACCGTCTGATCTTCTATTAAGAGTATGTTATATTTGTGCAATGTGGTGCTTAGTTAACGGTTGGTTCATTTATTGTGGTGTTTAGTTAACTGCTTGGTTCAATTCTGCAATGCGATGTTCAATTGTTGTGGATGCATTCTGTTATTGTATACTACTATACCTTGTCTTTTTTATTCCTTTGCCCCATTTCCAATATAGAGAAGATATTTGTGCAGATCCTTGTTTTCAGGCATTTCCAAAATAGTTCACTGATGATTACCTCTCAAACCACCTGTATGGACAGGAGGCGAGGAAGGTTTTCATACAATACCCATGGTTCAATATTGAAATGTTCCTGAAGAGGACGAAGGATGGACGGTCAATCATCCACATGCATTGGCCTAATGTTGCAAAGACCTTCAACATCAATGAATGCTCAATATTCGCCTTCTTCTTCAGCAGTTTTCCCGATGAGATGCATCTGTCTATGTACCATCTATGATGCCAATTTCGAAAGGTTCTAGATGTTGCACATGAAACTTGATGCTGGTGCAGTTGTGTAATGGGGTAGCTGAGTGCTGAAGCTATATCATGTTGTACTCTGATGTATTTCAATTATGAAATCCTGCTTCCTTAATAAGGGACTGAAATATATTATGTGTTTAATATGAATGTCAATTAGATTAATAAATGGATTATTAATAATAGGGCAATTAGCCTGCTAATTGGTTTTTGCTATTGCAAACGGTTATTGAGAAAATACCTTGGGCGATGACCTAAGGCAACACACACAGTTTCTTCTGCGCACCATGTGTGATGCATTCAATAATGCAAACGATAAAATTATTAATATTGTGTGTGATGGGAAGGCCATCACAAATGATTTAACGGGGAAAATTGTGTGTGATATACCTACGAATGGAAACGTTTTCCTTGCAGCGACTGTGTGGGATGTATGTACGAACAGAAACGTTTCGCGGGGATTGACTGTGTGGGATGAACTTATGACCGGAAATGATTTTACCAGATAATTGTATTTTTAGCACTCATCAGACGATAATCATATTTGCTCGCTCGCCGGTCGCACACGACCTCATTTTGACGAGCGTGTGTGCCAGGAGGGCATATCCCCGACGGTTTCTGGGTCGTGTGCGAAGGACTCCCTAATCGCCCACACTCACTAGGCGACGGTTCCGAATGCCGCCGCGGAAAGGGGTTTAAAACCGTTTGTATAGCACCGACGCGTACGAGTGTATGTTGTTCAATGAGAACTATGTATGAACTTTATGTATTTATTTTTTTAGTAATAACATTTGATCACTACTGTACTTTGGTTTTAATGTGATGATGAACATGTATTAATTTGGTCACTTCTCTATTCATGATGTTCTGTAATGGTTTTTGATACACTTAATTATATAATGCACGCACATGAACCGACAATGGATGTACGGTGACCGACGCACCTCCGATATTGAGGGCTTGCATAATTTTCTTGAAGTGGCTGAGGCAAACAAGCAGAATAGTTTTATGTATTGTCCATGCCCTATCTGCGGGAATACGAAGGATTACTCTGACTCGAAAACCCTTCACATCCACCTCTTTGAGAAGGGTTTTATTCCACACTATAATGTTTGGACTAAGCATGGAGAAAGAGGGGTTATGATGGAGGACAACAAAGAAGAAGAGGATGATGACAACTATCTGCCCCCCTGAATACGGTGATACTGCAACGGGGGAAGCTGAAGATTAAGAGGAACCAGACGATGTGCCCGATGATGATCTTCGTCGGGTCATTGTTGATGCAAAGAGACAATGCCAAAGTGAGAGGAAGAAGTTAAAGTTCGATCGCATGTTAGAGGATCATAAAAAATGGTTGTACCCAAATTGCGAAGATGACAACACAAAGCTCGATACCACACTGGAATTGCTGCAATGGAAGGCAGACAATGATGTATCTGACAACGGATTAGGGAAGTTACTGAAAATAATGAAGAAGAAGCTTCCAAAGGATAACAAATTTCCCAACAGTACGTACGAAGCAAAGAAGGTTCTATGCCCTCTAGGTTGGAGGTGCAGAAGATACATGCATGCCCTAATGACTGCATCCTCTACCGCGGTGAGTACAAGGATTTGAACGCATGCCCGGTATGCGGTGCATTGCGGTATAAGATCAGACAAGATGACCCTGGTGATTTTGAGGGCGAGTGGCCCAGCAAGAGGGTTCCTTCTAAGGTGATGTGGTATGCTCCTATAATACCATGGTTGAAATGTCTGTTCCAAAACAAAGAGCATGCCAAGTTGATGTGATGTCACGAAGAGGACCATAAGAAAGACAGGAAGTTGAGAGCACCCGCTGACGGGTCGCAGTGGAGAAAAATTGACAGAAGGTGGGGGGACTTTGCAAGTGACGCAAGGAACGTATGGTTTAGTTTAAGCACAGATGGCATTAATCCTTTTGGGGAGCAGAGCAACAATCATAGCACCTGGCCCGTGACTCTATGTATCTATAACCTTCCTTCTTGGTTGTGCATGAAGTGGAAGTTCGTTATGATGCCAGTGTTCATCCAAGGCCCTAAGCAACCCAGCAACAACATTGATGTGTACCTAAGGCCATTAGTTGAAGAACTTTTACAGTTGTGGAATGGAAAAGGTGTACGTGTGTGGGATGTGCACAAATATCAGGAATTTGACCTACATGTGTTGCTGTTTGCAACCATCAATGATTGGCCTACTCTCAGTAACCTTCCAAGACAGACAAACAAGGGATACCACGCATGCACACACTGTTTAGATGACACCGATAGTATATATTTGGAGAAATGCAGGAAGAATGTGTACCTGGGACACCACCAATTTCTTCAGACCAACCATCAATGTCGAAAGAAAGCCAAGCATTTCAAAGGTGAGGCAGATAATCGAAAGAAGCCCGCCCACCGTACTGGTGATCATATACTTGATATGATCAAGGATTTACAAGTAATATTCTGGAAAGGGTCATGGCGGACAACCTGTTTCGAATGACGCTGAGGGACGCGCACCCATGTGGAAGAAGAAATCTATATTTTGGGACCTACCCTATTGGAAAGACCTAGAGGCCCGCTCTGTAATCGACGTGATGCACGTGACAAAGAATCTTTGTGTGAACCTGCTAGGCTTCTTGGTGTGTATGGGAAGACAAAAGATACACTGGAGGCACGGGAGGACCAGCAACGTGTACACGAAAAAGATAACATGCCTCCAGAGCAGTATGAAGGTCCTGCTAGCTACGCTCTTACCAAAGAAGAGAAGGAAATATTCTTTGAATGCCTGCTCAGTATGAAGGTCCTGTTTGGCTTCTCGTCCAATATAAAGGGAATAATAAATATCCCAGAGAAAAAGTTCCAGAACCTAAAGTCTCATGACTGCCACGTGATTATGACGCAACTGCTTCCTGTTGCATTGAGTGGGCTTCTACCGCAAAATGTTCGATTATCCATTGTGAAGCTATGTTCAATGCAATCCCTTCGAAGGTAATTGATGACCCACAAGTATAGGGGATCAATCATAGTCCTTTTGATAAGTAAGAATGTGAAAGCCAACAAGGAGCAGAAGGAAATGACAAGCGGTTTTCAGCAAGGTAATGTCTGCGAGCACTGAAATTATAAGTAACGATTAGTTTGATAGCAAGATAATTTGTAACGAGCAAGTAACAGTAATTGTAACAAAAGTGAAGCAAGGTAGTCCAATCCTTTTGAGGCAAAGTATAGGCCAAAACGGTCTCTTATGATAAGCAAAGTGTTCTTGAGGGCACACGGGAATTTCATCTAGTCACTTTCATCATGTTGGTTTGATTTGTGTTCGCCACTTTGATAATTTGATATGTGGGTGGACTCGTGCTTAGGTGTTGTTCTTACTTGAACAAACCTCCTACTTATGATTAACCCCCTCACAAGCATCCACAACTATGAGAAAAGTATTAAGAATAAATTCTAACCATAGCATTAAACTTTTGGATCCAAATTAGTCCCTTACGGAATAGCGCATAAACTAGGGTTTAAGCTTCTGTCACTCTCGCAACCCATCATCTAATAACTACTCCACAATGCATTCCCATAGGACCAAATATGGTGAAGTGTCATGTAGTCGACATTCACATGACACCACTAAGGGAATCACAACATACATACCATCAAAATATCGAACACATATAAAATTCACATGATTACTTGCAACAAGATTTCTCCCGTGACCTCAAGAACAAAAGTAACTACTCACAAATGATAATAATGCTCAAGATCGGAGGGGTATTAAATAGCATAATGGATCTGAACATATAATCTTCCACCAAATAAACCATATAGTAATCAACTACAAGATGTAATCAACACTACTAGTCACCCAAAAGCACCAATCTATAGTTCTGGTACAAAGATTGAACACAAGAGATGAACTAGGGTTTGAGAGTGATGACCCGCAAGTGTAGGGTATCAATCGTAGTCCTTTCAATAAGTAAGAGTGTCGAACCCAACGAGGAGCAGAAAGGAAATGATAAGCGGTTTTCAGTAAGGTCTGCTCTGCAAGCACTGAAATTGTAGGTGATAGATAGTTTTGTGATAAGATAAATGGTAACAAGTAACAAGTAAATAAAGTAAACAAAGTGCAGCAAGGTGGACCAATCCTTTATGTAGCAAAGGATAAGCCTAGACAATTTCTAATAATAAGAAAGGAGCTCCCGAGGACACATGGGAATTATCGTCAAGCTAGTTTTCATCACATTCATATGATTCACGTTCGGTACTTTGATAATTTGGTATGTGGGTGGACCGGTGCTTGGGTACTGCCCTTACTTGGACAAGCATCCCACTTATAATTAACCCCTATTGCAAGCATCCGCAACTACAAAAGAAGTATTAAGGTAAACCTAACCACAACATTAAACATATGGATCCAAATCAGCCCCTAACGAAGCAACGCATAAACTAGGGTTTAAGCTTCTGTCACTCTAGCAACCCATCATCTACTTATTACTTCCCCATGCCTTCCTCTAGGCCCAAATAATGGTGAAGTGTCATGTAGTCGACATTCACATAACACCACTAGAGGAAAAGACAACATACATCTCATCAAAATATCGAACGAATACCAAATTCACATCACTACTAATAGCAAGACTTCACCCATGTCCTCAGGAACAAACGTAACTACTCACGAAGCATATTCATGGTCATAATCAGAGGAGTAATAATATGCATAAAGGATCTGAACATATGATCTTCCACCAAGTAAACCAATTAGCATCAACTACAAAGAGTAATCAACACTACTAGCAACCCACAAGTACCAATTTGTGGTTTTGATACAAGATTGGATACAAGAGATGAACTAGGGTTTTGAGAGGAGATGGTGCTGGTGAAGATGTTGATGGAGATTGACCCCCTCCTGATGAGAGGATCGTTGGTGATGACGTTGGTGATGACGTTGGTGATGATTTACCCCTCCCAGAGGGAAGTGTCCCCGGAAGAACAGCTCTGCCAGAGCCCTAGATTGGTTCTGCCAAGGTTCCGCCCCGTGGCGGCGGAGTTTCGTCCCGTAAGCTTGCCCACGATTTTTTTTCCAGGGTAAAAGCTCTGATATAGCAGAAGATGGACACCGGGGGCCCACCAGGGGTCCAGAGACAAGGCGCGCGATGGGGCGTCCCCACTCTCCTGGATGAGGTGTGGGCCCCCTGGTGTATTTCTTTCGCCCAAAAATTCTTATTAATTCCAAAAAGATGTTTCGTGGAGTTTCAAGACTTTTGGAGCTGTGCAGAATAGGTTTCCAATGTTTGCTCCTTTTCCAGCCAGAATTCCAGCTGCCGGCATTCCCCCTCTTCATGGTAAACCTTGTAAAATAAGAGAGAATAGCCATAACTATTGAGATATAATGTGTAATAACAACCCATAATGAAATAAATATTGATATAAAAGCATGATGCAAAATGGACGTATCAGAGAGGAGATGGTGTTGTTGAAGATGTTGATGGAGATTGCCCTCCACAAGATGGGAGAGTTGTTGGTGATGATGATGACGATGATTTCCCCCTCCGGGAGGGAAGTTTCCCCGGCGGAATCGCTCCGCCAGAGGGCAAAAGTGCTCCTGCGCAAGTTCCGCCTCGAGATAGCGGTGCTCCATCCCGAAACTCCTCTCCTTATTTTTTCTTGGTCAAAATGACTTATATACCAGAAGATGGGCACCAGAGGTGGGCTGGGCTGAGCACAACCCACCAGGGCGCGCCTGGGGGGCCTGGCGCGCCCTGGTGTCTTGTGCTCACCAGGTGCCCCCCCCTCCAGTAGTTATTTGATCCATTATTTATTATTTACTCCATAAAAATTCCTCGTGAAGTTTCATCTCATTTGGAGTTGTGTAGAATAGGTAGCCTGACGTAACTTTTTCAGGTCTAGATTTCCTGCTGCCGAAATTCTCCCACTTCGTGTGAACCTTGCATATTAGGAGAGAAAAAGGCATTAGAATTACTCAAAAAAGCATTATTATGCATAAAAACATCATAAATAACAGTATGTAAACATGATGCAAAATGGACGTATCAACTCCCCCAAGCTTAGACCTCGCTTGTCCTCAAGCGAAAACCGAAATCCAAAAACATGCCCACATGCTTAGAGAGAGAGGTGTCGATAAAAACAAAATACGGACATAGAAGCATCATGTATATTATTATAACAAAAACAAAATTTAACATAAAAATTCTATCATAGACTTCTCATGAACAAGTAACAATTCATCACAACATCGAAGTATAAAGCATAAACTCTATTGAAAACCAACAAACTATGTTCTTAGTCAACTTTGCAACTACAATTCACCATCGAAGGGTCATGTATCGGAGCCTTTTTGGAAAGTCCACATACTCAACCATCATATAGTCTTCTATGATGGCTACCACTCACTGCATACACAAGAGCAAAACATTTCAACTGGATACATACAAGATAGGGGCTTATAGTTTTGCCTTCGAACATACTCACCTCGAGGGTGATGTCAACAATAATAACTCATGCTACCCATATCCAACTGGATATATCTGCCTAGATCTTTCCTCACCACATGATTCTTGTCAAAAGAGAGAATAATAAAAAGGAATAGAGAGAAAAACTTTGACTCTTGCATGAAAGTAAATACATAAAAGTAAAATATAGTCCCTTAGCAGAGGGAAGCAGAGGTTGCCATGCGCTTTTTGGTTGTATGCTCAATCCCTTAGTGCAAAAGAACGTCATGTTATATTGCCCCTTATGATAGCAACCTTTATTATGCAGTCTGTCGCTTTTATTCTTTGCCACCACAAGTTTGTACAACGCTCAATTTTGTCTTACACTAAATGATGTAACACTTTTAGAAGCAATTTTTATTGCCTTATTGCACCGATGACAACTTACTTGAAGGATCTTACTCAATCCTTAGGTTGGTATGGTGGACTCTTGAAAATAAGATTTGGGTTTAAGGGTTTTTGCATGCACAAGTAGTATATCTACTTGGTGCGGGGTTTTTGGCTAGCAAAGATGGGGGAAAGCACCACATGTTGAAGGATCTATGACAGTATAACTTCTATGTGAATGTGAACAAACATAAATCATTACGTTGTCTTCCTTGTCCAACGTCAACAATTTTGGCATATAATATTTTGATGGGGGCTCACAATCACAAAAGATTTCCAAGATAGTGTATTTGCATCTGAATCTTCTCTTCCCTTATTCATTCTTTCATGAATTGCATCATTGACCAATGCTATGTTTGTCAATCTCCAATAAAAGTTTCTACTTATACTTTTCCCTATATGGTGTCATTACTTACCATAAGATTAGCATATGATCTTTTTCATTTATTTCTTTTCTTTTTATTGAAACGTGAAAGTAAAGAAAGCAAAACTTAAACTAAACTTTATTATATATCTCGCATACGATTACAAGGATAGATCACTAAGCAAACTTTCAAAGAAAGGATCAAACTAAACTTTTATTCATCTAAAGCAAAAGATAACTATGGATTGAACTAAGGTAAATAAAGGTAAAAGATAGTGGAGGTGATACGATATCGGGGCACCTCCCCCGGGCTTGGCATAAGCCAAGGGGAGTGCCCATACCCGATACTCAATTTTCGTTGGGTGATGAAGAAGGAGGTGGTGTGGATGAAGTGGCATGTTTGTCCAATATATCTCTGAGTGCCTCTCTTAAACTGTGAATCTCCCGAAGAGCTTGATGAAGCAACTCAGAGTTCTTCTCCACTTTAGCCATGATATGCCTATTTTCCAGACCTCAAGAGTTTGTTCCTGCATCACTTTCTCTTGGACGAGATATGTCCCAATTGGACGGTATATGCACACGAGGAGTGTTTTCGAACCCATAGTTATGAATCAAATTGTGAAAATTGTTTCGATGTAACCTGTGTAGAGGTCTCCTTGGAGGGAGTCCTTCCCGATCTCTAGGGCTCTCTTGATTGTTTGTTGGTCTCATGGCTTGATGGGGGTTAGGACGAGTGGAGATACCAGCCAGGGTGCCCCTCGCAGAGGCCGGAGGGTGAACTCCAAGCGAGTCTCCCTCATCTTCCTCCATAGTGACCTCTTCAACTCCCTCTCCCCTGGACTCCACCTGAAGCAACCAAGCATCGCCTTCTTCATTGTTGGAGGAGGGAGAAGACATGATGCCTGACTTGACGAATTTCACAGAAAACAGAGAGAAAAGAAAACAGAAGATTTCTCCGCGATACAGAGGTCAATAGGTTTGGGGGTATATAAAGATTTTTTTATCTTGGGAAACAAGCGAACGGAAGAAAAACGAAGTCCGGAAGGTACCTGAGGTGCGCACAACCCACCTGGGCGCGCCTGGCCAGGCGCGCCCTAGTGTCTTGTGCCCACCAAGGGTGCTTTCCTAGTTGTTTCTTATTTTCCTAATTTTTGTTATATTCCAAAACAGACGGAAAATATTTTTGCAGATTTTTTGGAGTCTTTTTACTTACTGTATCACGTACCTCCTTTTTTTCTCACGATTCTGGAGTATTCTGGAAGGTTTCTTTTATGTGTTCTTCTGGTGTCATAGTTTGGATAATATTGCTTTCAACATTAATGGGTGTACCTGAGATATAATGTTTTATTCGTTGCCCATTAACAACCTTCAGCATTATTTATTTTGATAGCTCCAGATCAATAAACCTCCTCGATAACATAGGGTCCTTCCCATTTGGAGATGAGTTTTCCTGCAAAGAATCTGAAACGAGAGTTGTACAAAAGAACATATTCTTCAACCTTGAACTCGGGCTTTTGGATTCTTTTATCATGCCATCTTTTAATTTTTTTTCTTTAAATAACTTGGCATTTTCAATAAGCTTGGGTTCACCATTCATCTAATGAGCTAATATCAAATAACCTCTTCTCACCAGCAAGTTTGAAATCATAGTTGAGTTCTTTAATTGGCCAATAGGCTTTATGTTCTAACTCAAGAGGCAAATGACAAGCTTTTCCATAAACCATTTTATAGGGAGACATACCCATAGGATTTTTATATGTTGTTCTGTAGGCCCAAAGTGCATCATCTAATTTCTTAGACCAATTCTTCCGGGACCTATTGACAGTCATTTGTAAAATTAATTTTATTTCTCTATTGCTAAGTTCAACCCAACCACTAGACTCAGGATGATAGGGCGATGCAATTCTATGGTTAACATCATACTTGGCAAGCACTTTACAGAAAGCACCATGAATAAAGTGTGAACCACCATCGGTCATTAAATATCTAGGGACTTGATACGTCTCCAACGTATCTATCATTTTTGATTGTTCCAGGTTGTTATATTATCATTCTTGGATGTTTTGCAATCATTTTATAGTCATTTTATATCATTTTTTGGTACTAACCTATTGACATAGTGCCTAGTGCCAGTTGCTATTTTCTGCATGTTTTTTACATCTCAGGAAATCAATATCAAATGAAGCCCAAATGCAGCGAAACTTCTTGAGGATTTTTTTTGGGCCAGAAGACATCCATTGGGCCAAGGAAGCACCTAGGGGGTGCCTCGAGAGGGCCAGCACCCACCAGGGCACGCCTGGGAGCCCAGGCGCGCCCAGGTGGGTTGTGCCCACCTCATATGCCCCCTGAACCGCCTCTTTGCTCTATAAATACCTCAATATTCCAGAAACCCTAGGGGAGTCGACAAAAATCAATTCCAGCCGCCGCAGAGTCCAAAACCACCAGATCCAATCTAGACACCATCACGGAGGGGTTCACCACTTCCATTGGTGCCTCTCCGACGATGCATGAGTAGTTCTTTGTAGACCTACGGGTCCGTAGTTACTAGCTAGATGGCTTCCTCTCTCTCTCTCTCTTGATTATCAATACAATCGTCTCTTGGAGATCCATATGATGTAAGCCTTTTTGCAGTGTGTTTGTTGGGATCCGATGAACTTTGAGTTTGTGATCAGATCTATGTTTTTATCCATGAAAGTTATTTGAGTCTTCTTTGATCTCGTATATGCATGATTACTTATAGCCTCGTATTGCTTCTCGGATATTTGGGTTTTGTTTGGCCAACTTGGTCTATTTATCTTGCAATGGGAAGAGGTGCTTTGTGATGGGTTCGATCTTACAATGCTTGATCCCAGTGACAGAAGGGGAAACGACACATATGTATCATTGCTATTAAGGATAACAATATGGGGTCTATTTCTACATAAATAGATCTTGTCTACATCATGTCATCATTCTTATTGCATTACTCCATTACTCCATGAACTTAATGCACTAAATGCATGCTGGATAGCGGTCGATGTGTGGAGTAATACTAGTAGATGCAAGCCGGAGTCGGTCTACTAATCTTGGACGTGATGCCTATATAATGGTCATTGCCTGGATATCGTCATGATTATTCGAAGTTCTATCAATTGCCCAACAGTAATTGTTTTCCCACCGTTTGCTATTTTCTCGAGAGAAGCCACTAGTGAAACCTATGGCCCCCGGGTCTCTTTTCATCATATTTGCCTTTGCGATCTATTTTCCTTTGCATTTATTTTCAGATCTATTAAATCAAAAATACAAAAATACCTTGCTGCAATTTATTTGTTCCGCGATTTATGTATCCTATCTACCACTTTTACCTCACGTTATTTGCCTATCTCGAGGCGCCGTACCCAAAAGGGATTGACAACCTTTTAACACATCGGGTTGCGAGTATTTGTTATTTGTGTGCAGGTGTTGTTTACGTGGTGTGAGGAGGTTCTCCTACTGGTTCGATAACCTTGATCTCATCACTGAGGGAAATACCTACCGTCGCTATACTGCATCATCCCTTCCTCTTTGGGGAAATACCGACGTAGTTCTAGCAGACATCAAAAGGAATTTCTGGCGTCGTTGCCGGGGTGGATCTTCAACATCAACCAGGTTCCTAATCACCAATCTCATCTCCTCGCAATTTACATTATTTGCCATTTGCATCTCCCCCACTTCACAAAAATTTGCCATTTTATTCGCCCTCTTTTTCGTCTGTCATTTTCTCATCAGATCTGTTTTTCGTGTGCAATCTTGTTTATCACTTTTTGTCGTCTGCAATCAGATGTGTGGAGTAATAGTAGTAGATGTAGGCAGGAGTCGGTCTACTTGACACGGACGTGATGCCTATATTTCATGATCATTGCCTTAGATCTCATCATAACTTTGTGCTTTTCTATCAATTGCTCAACAGTAATTTGTTCGCCCACCGTATTATTTGCTATCTTGAGAGAAGCCACTAGTGAAACATATGGCCCCCGGGTCTATTTTCCATCATATAAGTTACCGATCTACTATTTTGCAATATTTTACTTTCCGATCTATAAACCAAAAATACCAAAAATATTTACTTTGTCTTTTGTTTAGTTTCATCTATTTCTATAATATCTCACTTTTGCAAGTAACCGTGAAGGGATTGACAACCCCTTTATCGCGTTGGGTGCAAGTTGTTTGATTGTTTGTGCAGGTCTTGGTGATTTGTGCATTGTCTCCTACTGGATTGATACCTTGGTTCTCAAACTGAAAGAAATACTTATCTCTACTTTGCTGCATCACCCTTTCCTCTTCAAAGGAAAAACTAACGCAAGCTCAAGAAGCAGCAGTCATGATCTTGTGTAATTAATGGTTCCTTCATTTGCTTACTAGCTAGCTCGAGTTCTCTTTATATGTAGTAGCTACCGTCGACCAAGCACGGAGAAAGAGAGGTAACTTCTTTCTATATGTAGTAACCACTTAACACAATATGAAACCCCTAAAACCGTCCAAAACCCCTAACCCCCTTAAAAAATCAAAAACCCAGCGCTCATGAAGTCGACGACATGGTGACTTTTGGTACCGGTTGGTGTTACCAACCGGGACTAAAGGTCCTCCTGCCTGGGCGCCCCACAGCGGCCACGTGGAGCTCCTTTGGTCCCAGTTCGTAAGCCAACCGGGACTAAAGGTTTTGGGTATTAGTCCCATTTGTTTTGTCCCGGTTTAAGAACCGGGAATAAAGGCCCTCTGGAACCGGGTTTAATGCCCTGTTTTCCACTAGTGCTTGTTTCAGAAGTTTAACATTGACGTACATGGGTGGACAAATATATTTTTGCTTTTCATCTGTTGAGGTAATTTTACTTATCATCACTAGTTGTGACTTCTTTTTTTCTGGAAAAACTTTCAATCTATTCATCAGTAATCATGTGAGCACAACGCACACACACCCCAAAAATAACAAAAACTACATCCAGTTCCGCAGACCACCTAGCGACAACTATAAGCATTGGAGCATGCCGGAGGCACACCACTGTCATGTATCTCCCTTACCGAGCCGGGCAAACCTTGTTGGAGTAGACAATTGGGATGTCATCATGCTATAGCCCCACATGACCAGCGTACTAGAACAACAACAGTCGTCAATAAAGAGAAGCATAGATCGAAGGTATCCAACTTGTAAACACATGAACACAGATGAACGAAGAATGATCCAAGTATATCCATAAAAGATAAACACCGATGAATCCTGCAAGATCTGCTAGAGACACCTCTATGCGACCCCCGAGGACACTAGACGCGCCGTCGGAACAGGGGCTAGGCAGGGAGAATCTTATTCCATCTTCAGGGAGTTGTCGTCCTACGCGTGTATGTAGTATGGATTTCTTTTTTGTTTTCTAGTTACCCAACAACATTAATGGCATCATCACCAACAAGTACCATGTACTAACCAGATGCTTAACATACTCTAGCTTCAAGCGCCAGAAATCACACTTCATCTATGAAATTCAGACATAAAAATTCAGAAATGCAGCTAGCCACAAAGTGGTCAAACCTATGACAATGATAACATTATTGCTTGCACTATGCTTCTTTCACTTGTGAAACACCCAACCATCATGCTCCTTGGTGCCGGGGACGTAGAACTTGACTACCTTCTTGCAGTAAGCGCACGGGATCAACGGCACCACCACAGAACGGCCGTGCAGAGCTGACCCTAATCGAGTTGGAGGAGGGCATGGCAGAAGAAAGAAGGCGACGATTAGTAGGCTGGATAGCGCCGGCGCCGGCGCCGACGGACGGTGGTGGAGGGAGAGAGATGGCGGCCAATGGTTTGGAAACTTTTTTTGAAGGGAACACCAAGTGCATTCCTCTATATAATAGTCCTGGGCAAATCGCCCTTTACATAGTTCAATACAAAATCTGGGAGTTGGCCCAGCCAGGTCTCACACACATCAACTCCCAGATTAGCTCCATATGCAGCTAAATATGTGCTACCATGTTACAAGCCCGAGGGCACGACACAACACTACCAACAGAAAACCCCACATACAGTTGGGATTTGATGCTTCTAAAAATAGCTCCTAAATTCGCTAGATCATAATCTTTAGATTTCACTGCCCTCATCAGCTGCGTGGAATCAGTTTCAAACAAAACCTTGTCGCATCCCATCTGAATAGACATTTTTATAGCATATAACAAAGCCAAAGCTTTAGCATGTAGCACATCTGAGATATTCGCCAGATTGCCCACCCCTGCAGCCATCGCCCTGCCTTGGTCATCTCTGATGATGAATCCCCAGCCGCCGGAGTTGGTGTCCCTGTGAAAGGATGCATCTGTATTAATCTTGAGGAAACCATTTGGCAGCCGAGACCATTTCTGGTCCAGCTTCTGCTTATGCCCTTTAATAGTCTTTTTGATCTACATTACATTTGATACATGATACTCAATAGAAGAGCAAACATCCTCAGGTGAGAAAGAGGTTTCACCCGAGTTTGCCTTATTGCGTACATGCCACCAGCGCCAAAGAAGCAAACATGTTTATTTTTTCGTCCTCTGCAAGATTAAGAATTTGTTCTAGGGTGCTTAAAGCACTAGCCAGCCAGATGCAACCTATCATGCTCTAGGTTTAAACTCCTCCACACCTCCTTGACTTTCTTGCACATAAAAAAGCAATGTCCCCCACATCATCAAATCTAAAGTATACATGACATCGAGTATCTACCTCCATACCTTTGCTCTATAGCTTCGCCCGTACTGGTAAGCTGTTTGTAGATAAACGCCAGAATAAATGAAGCACTTTATTTGGAAGGGGAAGCGACCATAATTTTTGCCAGTCAAATTCGTCGTGTTCATCATCTGCACATGAGGAGGAGGTTAGGCTTGTCCTGGATTCCCGAGCAGCACTATCAATTGCTACCCTATAGGCTGACTTAACAGAAAAAGTACCTCTTTTATCGAAGTGCCATGCTATAAAGTCATCAATATGTTCTTGAACTGGAATTTGAAGTATGATTCTCGTATCTTCTAGAACGAAGGTTTGCTTCACCAAATCCTCATCCCAACTATTTGTCATAGGATTAATCAACTCACTCACTTTAGTGATCAAATTATTTCCTTTGTGGCTAATGACCTTTCTTGTGTTGTTCCTTGGGATCCATGGGTCACTCCATATATTAATGTGCTCACCACTGCCAACTCTCCAAATTATCCCTTTCTTTAGCAGTTCCACTACTTTAAGAATACTCTGCCATGTATATGAGATGCCACAAGTTGGAATTGCCTCTAGTATTGAACCATGTGGGTAGTATCTTGCGCAGAGAACTTGTGCGCATAACGAAGAAGGATTTTGGAGCAGCCTCCATGCTTGCCTTGCTAACATGGCTAGGTTGAAAGCATGGATCTCCCTAAAACCCAGGTCCCCGTTTTTCTTCACTCTCGTCAATTTCTCCCAGCTTACCCAGTGCACTTTGTTTTCCTTGTCAGCTTGACTCCACCAATACCTGTTGATCATGGTGTTCAGCTCTTCACACAGGCCCTTAGTGATGTCAAAACATGCCATGGTGTAGACAGGAATTGCTTGTGATATAGCTTTTATTAAGGTTTCCTTCCCTGCCTTCGAGACCAACTTCTCCTTCCAGCCTTGAATCTTTTTCCAAATTCTTTCCTTCAAATATTTGAAAGTCTTTGCCCTCGCTTGTCCTACATATGTTGGAAGGCCTAGGTATTTTGGTGACAGGCCCTCCATATCGATCTGCAAGATATCCCTAATTTCTTGTTTTTGCCATACCTATGTGTTCTTGCTAAACAAGATTGAAGACTTATCCTTATTAATCATTTGACCAGAGCAGGCTTCATATATGTTCAGAATGCGGTTAACTTCTTGGGCATTACTTGAATTAGCCTCCATAAGCAACAAAGAGTCGTCTGCAAAAAGTAGGTGGCTAACACTAGGGGCTCCCCTACAGACTTTGATTCCTATGAGCGAACCATTCAGTTCGGCCTTGTGTAGCATCGCTGAGAATCCCTCTGCATAGATCAAGAAAAGGTATGGGGAGAGAGGATCTCCTTGACGAAGACCTCTCCGGGGTATAATTGTGTCAGTGACATCTGTGTTGACTTTGACATTGTATTTGACAGTGGTAATGCACTTCATGATCAATTTAATCCAGTTTCTTCGAAACCCAATTTTGCCATCATAGCCTTCAAGAATGGCCATTCAACGCGATCATAAGCTTTACTCATGTCAAGTTTGACTGCTGCATATCCCATTGCGCCACCTCTTTTTCTCTGTAGAAAATGTGTTAGCTCATACGCCAATAAAATATTATCAGATATTAGGCGCCCTCGAACAAAAGCGCTCTGGTTAGGGGCTATAATGTCAGGGAGGATTCCTTTAAACCTGTTTGTTATTACCTTGGTTGGAAACTTGAGTTCCAGCCAGATAGGGCGACAACATAGAGGGCGACCAGACCAGGGTCAAGCGCGGCACGGTCCGGCCCAAACCATGCTAGATTGCTAGGCTAAGCGTGGTGTGGTGCGGTGTAGGCTAGACCAGGCACGGGCTGGCTTGAACCGTTTCTCTCACAAAATAAACAGATTATATGAACACCAAAAGAAAAACTGCCTACGTGTCTATGCCTAGTCAGAACTCGTTTGGAGAAAATTTGAATGAGGGCAAAATGCGGAAGGAATCTTCAAATTGTGTGTACAAATGTGACCGTTTCTCGTTTTATGGGTAATTTCTATCACTACCGTCAATTTCAGACGTTAAAAAACTGAAATTAACCCTTATTGAAATGATATTATCTTTAGAAGACACAATAATTAACAAACAATGTGAATCACCCGCAAAAAAAAACATACAATGTGAAGTCGTAGTCTACTTCGATCCTGGAAAAGAAGAAAGGAATCTTTTCTTTTCTTTGCGAGGAGGAAGAAGAAAGGAACCTAAGGATCTCCGCAATCAAACGGCTCTATCATGCCGTTTGCAGACCCAACAAACTCCCCGGTACTGATTCCACGAAGCTAGTACCAGCAAGATGATCGACCAATCATTTACCCTTATTAACAAGTTATATGCAGACGCAAACTCACAAGCAAATAAGCGGTTGACACATGCACAAGCGGTAAGTATCACGCAAATAACCCACTCGTGGTTCTAGCTAAGCTAACGTATTTGCCGCATTTGGATGCAAAGAGCCAGCAAGCGGTCGACAGCGCGGGCGTGCCCCCACGAACAAAAAGCCATGCACATCTAATAATTGCATACATGTTTCTCAAAAAAACAAAAAGAAAACTGCATACATAATCGCTCACGTCCGCAGCTGCGTCGTGGTGCAAAACTTGCTTGGCTCTTCACGTCTCGTCGGCGGGATAGAGATGGCGGTGGAACCGGCTGAGTCCCCCAATCCCGCGCCGGTACCGTGCAGAGTTCGTTTCTGCATTTAGAAAACCTGCATGCATCAGGGCACACTAGGCTGGGTTGGAGAAAAGGGTGCGTATCTGATCTCCAACTTTGTGAAAAAGCTTTGTAACTCCTTTTTAGGTGGTGAAAGAAGAAAGTTGTGACATATGATTTTGTATAATGGCAGATACATGTTGTCCGGATTTCATTGAGCAATGGTCGCTCATACCTAAAATGCAGCGTCTCGGCCTAATATGGGCCAGTTTGGTCGCTGAGCTATACACATGTTATTGTCACATGAAAAATATGATTCCATCTTTTGTTTTTGCTGTGTCTTCTTTTATTTATTGTAGGAGAAGTAAGGTGATTTTAGCATAGAAGGTGTGCGTGCTAGCATCTTCAACAGTACAAACCACATCATCGGTACTGAAGGAGAGAATAATACGGAAAGTGTGTGAATAGTTGTTTCTTGAGGGGAGGGGGTGTACAAGTTGATAGTGCTAAGAAAATAGAAATATAAAATACATTTTTCTTTTAAACAAGACGGATAACTCTTGGTCTCTGCATCTTAAGATGCACACAACCATTTAATTATGAGATTAATTATTAGAGTCTGAGTCTCAACCTCTAGTACATAGTAACAAAAAGGAAAAATAAACAAGCCACAACGGGCAGAAATACAACTAATAGCTACACTCCCAAAAAAAGTGACTAATGGCTGCACTACACACATAGCCTACTACTGAACCGTCATTCAAACCGGTTTTACACTAGTAGAAAATAGGGTTTTGGTCACAGCTCCCTGTACACATTAGTTCCAGTTGCATTAGTCCCGATTCGAGCGGCTAAGGCGTCGGGAAGGCATTAGTCCCAGTTCAAATGGGACCTTTAGTCCCGATTTGAGACACGAACTGGGACTAAAGGGTGCGGTGCCCCTTAGTCTGACCTTTAGTGTCGGTTTGAGACACGAACCGGGACTAAAGGGTGCGATGCCCTTTAGTCCCGGTTCGTGTCTCAAACCAGGACTAAAGGTCACATTTTCAAACTCTATCCCCTCCCCCAACCCCCGTTGTATCGGTTTTTCCGTTTTGTAAAAAGCAAAAGAAAATGATAAAAACTTCCAAAATTAAAATCCTTCGAGATGTAGTTATGTTACTACATCTATTAGTTAGGAAAATTAAAAAACTTAAATTTGGACATGTTTTGCAAAAAAAGTGTTATGAAAAAGTAAAACGGCCATATCTTTTGCATACGCCGTCAAAAAAAAATGCATAATATATCAAAAAAATCAGCAAGAAAATCCGCATCCAATTTTGACCACCGTAGGCCTGTTTACAATTTTTTAGAATCCTCAAATTCTGAAAGGGAAAAAAGATATGCTCAAATTTCAGTTTTGTTGACTTTTTGTTAAATCTGGTCAAACTATGGTCAAACTACGTATTCAAGAAATATTAGTGTTAATAAATAATTATTTTTAGTTTTTTTGCCTTATGGTCAAACTGTGGTCAAACTATGGTCAAACTACGGTCAAACTATGGTCAAATCTAGTCAAACTATGGTCAAACTATGGTCAAACTACTTATTCAATAAATATTAGTGTTACTAAATAATTATTGTTTTTTAAAATAATAGTTTCAAACTCAAACGGTGCTTAATGCTCAAGTTCAACTCCTAAGGGTTAATAGGATTGACAGCTTAGTATTGTCAGGAAAACAACAAGTGCAGACTTGGAAACTAGGGGAATAGAACTCGAAAGTTAAGCGTGCTCAGACTGGAGTAGTGAGAGGATGGGTGACCTGCCAGGAAGTTAGACAATTTGGAATGAGTGGTTCATAATTGAGCAGTGAGCAGTGATGAGGGATGATTAGAGTGGGTGATTAGAGATTAAATTGTCAAATAATTCAGAAATTTGTAAATAAGAAAAAAATCAAAAAAATCAGAAAAACAAAATTTCAAAAAAAAGCCTTTAGTCCCGGTTGGTGTTAGGTGGAGCTCCAGACTGCGGCCACGTGGAGCTCCTTTAGTCTCGGTCCGTAAGCAAACCGGGACTAAAGGTTTGGGACTAATGGTCCGTTTTCTACTAGTGTTATGTAGCACATGCAACAATCTCCCAATGGTTGCCCCCAAATCATCCGAACTTTTGCATGTTATAGGAAGAATCACATATAGATCCATACTGTAGCTCAGAGGATAACCTTTAAAAAATTACATGTTTTTACTCTGTTAAAAATACAATCATTCCAACAGTTTCAAGATCCCAAAGCAAAGCATAAACTCACACACGGATGTGTGCTTTCGTTTTAGACTCCATCTCATCCAACCAGTTCTCAAACATATTTGGCACACCAGCAGGTGGAGGTAGCTTAAAAGCCACATGAATCATACGTCAAAGTAAAGCAGCCAGGCAAAAAACAAATGGTGACCTATTTCCTGTTGATCATAGAAACAACATTGTTCACTACCTTGCCATCTCCGCTTTGCTAGATTGTCCTTAGTAAGAATTACACCCCTATTCACAAACCACATGAAAATCTAGATCTTTAGAGGTACTTTGATTTTCTAGATGTGCTTTGAACGAAAAACGGTCCAACATTAATAAAATCCACATGCATAGGTTTCACATAGGATAGTCCAGGCGATGTCAACTTCCAATGAAATGTGTCTGGCTTATTAGTAAAAATAATCTCCATCAACCTACGTACTAGACGCAGTCAAGCGGTCCATTTATCCCCGATCAGAGCTCTCAATATTCAAAGGGTTTGACCCCAATATTGTGGCCACAAAGTCTTCCTTGTGTTATACACTACTGTAAAGGAAGGGGTATTGTAAGGCTAGAGCTGTATTCTCCAACCAGGTATCCTCCTAGAATTGCATGGTTTGACCATTCCCAAAGGGTTTATCTGTCATTTACGATGAAACCATTGAGGACTTGAAACCAAGATAATATTTACCTTGCCTTGGCGCGGTTCTACAAAAGAGACGATACGGGTGACTTATCTGTCGTCTTTTCCACTATCAATCCCAAAAAAAAAAACTATGCGTTATGTAAAGTTGCCAGAGTACGATTAACCTCTGGATTTGAAATCAATGCTTATGTACCTGATATTGGTCATAATTTACAAGAACATTTAGTATTATTAAGAAGTGGAAGGGTTAAGGATTTACCCGGTGTGAAATATCACATTATTCGAGGAATCCTAGATGTTGTCTCAGTAAGAATCGAAGACTGGTGGTGTGAAGCAAGTCGCAACTCATAATTCAATGAAAACTTGCCCATTTTTCTCTAAAGAAAGGGACAGCTTACCCATGTGCACATATGGACTTTGAATAACCTAACATTATCCACTTGACCTACCACTTTGCATGGTAGCTGAAGAAAGCCGTACGTGGTAAAGTAGTATAGCTGAAGAAATCCTTCTCTCGCCATTGGTGGGCAAGACTGAACATGGAATCCATTGGCCGTACGAACTGGTAGCGTCTCGTCGTTGTAACTCACCAATATATACTAGCGTCGATGGAGGGCAACGTACGCACCCAACGTGTAAGTCAAAATGCATGACCAAATTGGGCCGGCTCTCTCTTGAACAAGGCGTCGGTTTAGAGTCCTCTTACGTATGAACTCTAGCAAAGCAACATTATCATGATTAACTAAGCCCAGGGGTGCGATTCGAGGCTGGGAATATTGCACATTTTCCTTCCTCCAAACCGGTCCAGGTCCAACCACCTGTCGACAGATTGTAGCAAAGGATAGCATAATGCAGCATTTTCTTACTAATAAAACCAAAAGTGTGGAGGCAGGATGCAGGAACGCCATTGCTTGATCGCCATGAAAGATGGTATGAAGTAATGTCCCCTCCTCCAGACCACTTGCATATATACTTTCTTTTCATCATCGTGCTACTTTTGGAGGCAAGGGATTTGATGCGCCTTCATATGGCTGCGTCGTGCAATTTCATCATTGGAACGCAGATTGTTCGGTCTATGAGATGCCATGAAGAATATGTAAGAAAGGGACCAAGGGGGAGAGGAAAAAGAGAGCTACGATAGCCCGTGCTTTTTCAGTGAGGGGTCAATATCATCAAGGGAGAGATGCGAAAGTGAGCACATCGTTCGATCAAGTTAGACACGATTAGAAGTTTCATAAAAAAAGGATATATAGATAGATGCGACTAAAAGAAAAGGGATCAATATGAGAGGAAATAACATTGTGCGGTCGAGTAGAGGCGAAACGGGGCCGCGGCGGAATAGGAACACGAGAGAGAAAGGTGTACTGATTGGGTAGTGGTCTAGTCTCTGCATTTGACACAGTGAGCCTCCCGGTGTCATTAGGAGTGTGTTATCTTTTTATCTCTAGCAACTAAATCTTAATACCGCGTTGAACCCCATTTATGCACTTGGTTGTGTGCGTCTTCGATGTAGAGGCCGGGGTCCGAACTCTTTCATGGTTGTATAACCTAGAGACATGAGATAGGGAAGCAATAAAAGTTTTCATTTTCAAAACAATGCTTTAGCCACGTTCAATTTATTTTTAGACGATATACTAATTACTTTGAGGCATATTACTTTATGCATTTTCATGCGTTATTGTTAAAACTTCTACTACTTTTTTAACCGAGAACTCCTTTTCATCTTTTTTTGAGGAAGGCAACTCCTTTTCATTGATTGCATAACGGAAATAACCGATCTTTTGCAACGGCAAAGGGAGAAAGGGAAAGAGAGAGAGCAAGTTGCGGCACTAGTAGGAAACCCACAATAAATGCTCGCCATTTATTTACACCGAGAAAACTTCAAATCCCTGCCACACTACACTTACATGTTGAACACTATATACTCCTACCGTCCAGAATTATGTCACAGAAATAGATGAATCTAGACGTATTTTTAGTTCTAGATACATCCATTTCTAGCCATTTCCGCGACAAGTAATTCAAGACGGAGGTAACCCTAAAAAAATCAGGAGGGAGGGACTATATTTTAGAGTCTGGATTCCGAAATGCTAGTGACCTACCAATAATGCCTGAAAATCATTGCCTTTTATCCATTTAACAAGAGTTTTCACAGCATATCCGACTGCCTTTGAATAGATGCTTCGCAGGAGTAGTAGCTTTGCCGTAAAGCGTATCCGGCAACAAAGACGTTTGTGACTGGACACTGTGCACCAACGGAGGCACAGGCCGTCCGTCGATGGTGCAAACCCGAACGATTGGACAGCAAATGAAAGAAGACTGCCGCAAACACCTAGCCTAGCCTACTACCTAGCCTTTAATCCGGCAGCTGTCTACTCCGCACGTCCACTGCGCCCTTCCAATTCCGTCGTTGTTGCGCAACTTGCAGATTCTCCAATCCAGCAAAGCAATCGGTCCAAAAGTGATCCGAGGCCCTCTAGGGTAAACCGCTGAACGAGAAGGCCTCTGCGCGCGCTGTTCTAACTCCGACACTTGGGACTCAGAAGAGGTAGGGTTGTCTGCAGGTAGTAATTCTCTTCTTATCTCCTAGCTAGGGGAATCACATTCTACACTGAGATAGATTTACACTTGTCAGAAATTGCGTGAGGGAAATGCACAAAAGTTACAGCGAATCGTAATCATTTATCCCAACATGAAGTACAAATCTCACAGCATGCAGTCCATTTACCCTGGCCCTGAGAATATAATCTGCATCCACTTAGCTAGCTAGGGTGGGTGGAAGCAGGAATAAAGCGGGGGCTGGACGGGGCAGATCGACCGCGTTCTTGCGTCGAACACAAGGGCGGAAGAAATCAAGTACACCACTACTGCAGTGCTACTACTACAGATGCTGACTGCTGGGAGATCCGCACATTCAAGAGAATATCCTGTGGCGGAATCATTCGCCACTTTTCTTCCGGTGAAAAGAAGAGTCGGCGTAGGTAATGTCGTATTGTATTCTTCTGCGGGAGGGTTTTGGAGGCTTATGGCGACGGACAGGAACCTCCCTCCCACCTTGCGAAAGCGTTCCTTTCCTTGTGCAGCTGCATTATGCTCGCAGCGATGTCCTCATTGGTGCGTTTTTCGGGTAAAATATGGACACAAATATGTTTGTGTTCCTTCGGGTCAGGAGGCCTGCGAGTGCTGGTCTGTGCAATTCTGGAATCGATTGCCCATCGTCCATCGGTCGGCTGGCAGCGTGCGTCTGAATTGTGACTGAAGCCGCCCATCGCCGTCAAAAAAAGAGAGAGGGCGCGAAGCAGCACCGGCAGCTAGCGCCTGTGATACGCGCGTACGTCTATCCTGATCCTCGTCAGCGCCCGCGCCCGGTCGTCGTGTTGCGCGCCCGAGCGTGCGGCTGAGCTTCGTCTCCGCGCGCTCGTCCGCTAGCCGCCGCTAGCCCCTCCGTGGGGGGGCCGGGCCGCGCGCCACCGCGAACAGCTCGCGCGCGCTCGGCTGGCGTCCGGCAGGCTGCATGCATGCCCCGGCCGTTGGACGCACGGGGAGGCGCGCACAGCTAGCGGCAGAGGAGGAGCAACGTCGTACGTCGATCGCCTCGCGCGGCATGCATGTGTGGCATGTGGGTACGGAGCTGGCTAGCTAGTCTTTCTTTTAGGGGAGCTGGCTAGGTAGTCACTCGGGCTATGATCTGCTCGTGGAAACTAGAGAGTGCGCGCGTGCCCTGGCCAGCGGTTCAGTGGGTCTGCGCTGGTGAACTGCATGCGCACACTATCGTTAGCTCCATGGTCGGGTGTTGCGTCTTTGCATGAGTAATTTGATGCATCAGCGTCTCCTCCTAATTAGCTTGGCCTTCTTCCTTCGTCTGTGACGGTTAGGCAACCCGCCGGCCGGGCCATGATTGAGATGGTAAGGCCCCCCGCGCGCGCATTATTGATGGATTCGGCTACCACATTCTCTGTCTTATCTGCGACCGGCACTGCCCTCCGGTCGATCGGCGGCCCTTTCGGTGATGCGTCGATGACGGTGATCGGTCTGTGTGGTCCAGCCCCCTGACTCATCGTGAGTCAGAGGTCTCCCCGACGGGTGGCCTAATAGGAAATTAATCACGACGGTCGACGCAGCACTGCCTAGATCGAAAGGTACGTGTGAGAGATATATCGAATCCTACTACTACTATATACGATACTAATGTGGATAATATGATCTACTATCGTGTTCATTTCATGTCACTGTTTTGGAAGACCACCCGAGAATCTCGGGCTACATGTCGACCGCGCGCGCCTAAATTCATTTTCAGCGAGCGGTCCAAATCAGGCGTGATCGGAGAAGCGATATGTCAGGCGCCTGACCCGAAACCGGACTTAGCAGGAACATGGCCGGCCGGCCGGCCGTGGATTAGCAAGGAAACCGGAAGAAGCAGGAACATGGCCGGCCGTGGGTTTAGCGACGCCGCTTTATTCTTCCACCAATCATGGGCGCGTGCACGGGACCGGGTCGGTCGATCGATCGCGCGACCGATGATTCCATGGCCGGGTGGTCGCGCGTCCGCACATGGGCGCCGTGACGCGTGACTTTGTCGCGCGCGGCGGCACGGCACGCCACGGCCAACGATCGGAGGGCAAGCGGTACGTACGTACGTCTTCTACCTCGGGCATGCACGAGGGCCTGAGGTGGAAAGGGGGCACGGCCGGCCGGCGGCCGTCCGTGGCGCGAGCGGCGGGACCGGCCTGGTGCTCCTAGGGGCCGCGCGGGCGTACGGCGCCGCGGCATCCCACGTCGGGCGCACGCGCGGGCCGGCGGGCGGGTCGCCGTCCGTGGAGGCATGAGAGTGACAGGGGTGGAGCCGGATCAGATCAGGATAGCCGTGACGTCTCATCGGATACGGGCCGGTGATGGCACGGGCATCGAGCACTGTAGTAGGTCTGTTCCTGCGTAGTACTACTATTTGTCTCTGTGTCTGTCTGGGATTGGGCCTCTGCAGTTACATTGTACTATTGCACTGGAAGAAGGTCAATCATTTGCATTGCGGGAAACCATCTATGATGCTTTGATTATTTTCATTTTTCGAGGGGGAAACACTTGCAAGTTTTTCTTTTTTTTAATTGCTTACCACATATGTCACGTGGTAAAACACTTGCAAGTTTGCGTCGCATGGGCGGATATTTTCAGTTTCTCACGCGCTGGCAAGTGGTAAACCATTTTGACAGTACAGAGTACAGGGCGGTATCGTTGTAGTAGTACCCTTTCCGTCCCAAAATAAGTGTCGTTGGTTTAGTACAACCGGCCATATGAGAAAGCAGAGAAATAATTTTTTATTCTATATGGCTTGGCCTTAAGCCTATGATCCTGTCTTCAGATTTTGTTGCTAAAACCCCTTCTCACATTGTTTGAGGATGGGTCATAAGGCTATATATTCATTTTCATGAAACTGATAAAATAGCCACCAATTCAACCAGTACCACCAAAAGCGCACAATGTTTTTTTTTTGCTTAAATATTTTTGCAACATCGGAAAAGCCCTTAGCTAGAGACCTGGAGTAGCTTCTGTTTTTAACCTTTTTTGGAGTATTTGCACTCGGACATCCTATTTCGCACATAAAGCACTGGAGAGATGCCAAGTGTGCATCCCCCCCCCCCCAACCTTGTTTCTTTCATTTCGTTTTTCCCTTTTCTGTTTCCTCATCTTTCTTCTTTAAAATAATTTTGAATTCCAAAAAAGTCCCAAATTTCAAAAAATGTGGATTTAGAGAAAAAATGTTCAAGAAATCATAAAATGCTCATGATTTCAAAAAATGTTCGAGAAATCATAAAATGTAAATGATTGAGAAAATGTTCGCATATGCAAAAAATGTTCACGATTTTGAGAAAACAAAAGGTTCAGGAGATCAAAAGGTGTTCATGATTTTAAAAATATTCGTGTATTCAAAAAATGTTCTGAAATTTAATAAAATGCTCGTGAATTAAAAACATGTTCATGATCTTTTTAATGTTCCCAAAATTCAAAAAATGTTCATGAATTTGAAAAGTTGTTGTTGAATTTTAAAAAAGGTCATCACTTTAAAAACTATTCACTGAAAAAAATCATGAATTTGAAAAATGTTCATGCAGTTCCATAAATGTTCGTCAAACCAAATGTTTGCGAGTTTAAAAAAGAGTTCCCAAATATCAAAAAATATTTCCCAATTAAAAAAATGCTCACAAGTTCAAAAAAAAGTTCATATTTTCAAAATAAAATTGCAAATTTGAAAAACTAGTTAGCGTGCACGTGCAACGCATGATGGTTGATTATATTCGAAGAGAAATACACATACTCACATGTTGATCAGTTTGTATTAAGCAAAATTTATTTCCATAACTTCCTCTAAATAAAAATGCTTACTCGTCATTTCACATCATATATACCATCATTGTTCTATTTCAAAATCTTTCATAAAATGTGGGGAAAATACTGAACAAGCTAGTATTATAGTGTCAACACACTACAATATATGAATGACTAAACAATCTAATACAGTTGTTTCCTTAAAAAAAACTAACTATCAATCGTCAAGAAGTACATGCACTACTCCATCATGTTGAAGCAACATGGTAGCCACCTCCAACGTCCTGACCAAAGTATGTTCCAAAGATGTAAGTATGGTTGCAGAAAATATCTTGCTCATCCCTTTCTCCTCAAAAGAACTTAAGGATAATCCACTACACAATAAAACATCATGCAAATCAGATGCTGCTAGATCAAATATTGAACCAATGGAGATACGAAAAATCTTGTAGGTCAAATGGAGTATGGTAACATGGGGAAAACATAGAGGACGGGTACCTCTTGAGGTGGCAAAAATCATCCTTCTTATAGAGTTATAGTGCTTGGCAGACTACTCCTCACTGACGGCGTGTTGGGTGCTAGCGAGGTGGATCGGTGGCAATGAAGGGCATGTGAAGGAGGCGGACAACGACGACGCAAACACCAAAGATGCATGCAAGACGACAGATGTAGTTGAACATTAGAAAGTGTCATCGCTGTCTATTTTATACATATATTGTAGAAATAGTATCTAAATACTGCCAATTCAAAAAAATCACGAATTTGTAAAAAGTGTTCGCAAATTTGAAAGATGTTCTTAAAATGAAATAGAGAAAAGAAAAAAGTAAAAGTAAACACAGAAAATAAAAGAAAAAAGAAAAAGAAACGTTAAAAAAGAAAAAAAAGGTAGAAAAAACAAACTAAAAAGAAAACGTTTCAAAGAAGGTTGCGAGACATTCCCAAAACTGGTGGGGAAAGAAACCCGGAATGGGCTGGCCCAACAGAGGACCACGCGAGGGAGGAGGTACGTGTATCTAAAAAAGTTACATGTGTATTTAGAAAATGATTAATGCGCCAATTGGACTAGCCATTTGTGCAAAATCACCAGTTAAGGGTTACCCCTTACAAAGGTCACTCCCACCTTCTCAGATGCTAACAAGTGTGCTCTCCATGTGCGCCACTTGCCACAACCTAGGAGTTTCCTTTTTTTCCACTAAAATTTATTCAAAATATATTATCTCTTGAACCGTGCGTCCATTTTCACTATTGTATTTCTTGCATCGAGATCTTTTAGTAGGTTTCGACGAAAAAAATCATGAAAAAGGTTAAAAAAAAAACTCGTTAACCCGAAAAGCGAAAAAAAAGAATATCGAAAAAATGGAAGAAAAAACCCAAAGCCGGAAGCACTGTTGCTGTTTTCGACCTTTTTCCCTATTTCCAGAAGCATAGTTGTGCTCCTCGCGGAAGCAAATATGTGCTTCTAGGAGAAACAAATCTCGGCTTCTTGTGGAAGCATAGTTTTTTTCTAAGAAGCACACCTTGCAGAAGCAAATCTGTGCCAACTCGAGAAGAAAATATGTGCTTTCTGAGAAGCACATCATGAAAGTAAATATGTGGCGCCACAAGATGCAAATATGTGCTTCCTGTGGAAGCATTTTTTTTCCTTTCTAAGAAGCACAAATATGTGCCTTCATGAGATTTGTACTTCTCGTGGAAGCACATATTTGTTCCCTTTCTAAGAAGCATAAATGAGCTTCCCGTGGAAGAAAATCTATTCCCAAGCAAATATGTGCGTCTGCATTAAAAAAAATCGCGCAACAAAAAATCTTCAAAATCCAGTGAAAACCAGGCGAAAACTAAAAAGCTGAAAAATCCAAAAAAGACTCATCTAAAGCGCAAAAACACTTTGAAAAGACAAAATCCAAAGCAAGTACCAGCAGACAATATGTAGCGGCTGTGGGGGAACGTTGCATGGAGAACAAAAAAAATCTACGCACACGCAATGATCTATCCATGGAGATGCATAGCAACGAGGGGGAGAGTATGTCTACGTACCCTCGTAGATCGTAAGCGAAAGCGTTTATGCAATTGATGTAGTCGAACTTTCTTCGTGATCCAACCGATCGAGTACCGAACGTACGGCACCTCCGCGTTCAGCACATGTTCAGCCCGGTGACGTCCGCGCCTTCTTGATCCAGCAAGACAGCGAGGTAGTGGATGAGTTCCGTAGCACGACGGCATGGTGACGGTGATGGTGAAGTGATCTCCGCAGGGCTTTGCCTAAGAACTATGAAAAATATGACCGGGGGTGTAAACGGTGGAGGGGGGCGCCGCACACGGCTAGTTGTCTGTTATGTGCTAGGCACCCCCTCCCACATATATATAGGTGGGAGGGAGGGAGGAAGCCAAAGAAGGTGCCCAAATAGGAGGAATCCTACTTGGGGTCCCTCCCAAGCCCCCCCGTTTCCTTATTTTGAGTGCGGGGAAAGGCAGGGGAGGGTGGCACCCCCCTTTTCCTTTCTCCCATGAGAGGGAAAGGAAGGAGGGGATAGCCCTCCCTCTTTTTCTTTCCTAGGGCTGGCCAAACAAGGGAGGAGGCGCACCAGCCACCTTGTTGGCTGGTTTGTCCCCTTCTTTAGCCCATAAGGCCCATAACTTGCTAGGGGTGCCCGGAACCCCTTCCAGTGACCCAATTCCTTCCCGGTAAGTCCTGAAACACTTCCGTGTCCAAATACCATCGTCCTATATGTCAATCTTTAACTCTCGGCCATTTAGAGACTCCTCGTCATGTCTCATCCAGGACTCCGAACAACATCCGGTCACCAAAACATATAACTCATATAACACTATCATCAACGAACGTTGAGCGTGCGGACCCTAAGGGTTTGAGAACTATGTAGACATGACTGACACACCTCTCTGATCAATAACCACTAGCGGAACCTGGATGCCCATATTGGCTCGTACATATTCTATGAAGATCTTTATCGGTCGAACCGTTATGACAACATACATAATTCCTTTTGTCCATCGGTATGTTATTTTCCCGAGATTCGATCGTCAGTATCTTCATACCTAGTTCAGTCTCGCTACTGCATGTCTCTTTACTCGTTCTGTAATACATCACATTGTGACTAACTCCTTAGTCATTTGTTTGCAAGCTTATTATGTGTATTACCGAGAGGGCCCAGAGATACCTCTCCGATACTCGGAGTGACAAATCCTAATCTCAATCTATGCCAACTCAACAAACACCTTCGGAGATACATGTAGGGCATCTTTATGATCACCCAGTTATGTTGTGACGTTTGATAGCACACAAGGTATTTCTCCAGTATCCGGGAGTTGTTGCATAATCTCATACTCGAAGGAATATGTATTTGACATGAAGAAAGCAATAGCAATAAACTGGACGATCATTATGCTAAACTAACGGATGGGTTTTGTCCATCACATCATTCTCCTAGTGATGTGATCCTGTTATCAAATGACAACTCATGCCCATGGTTAGAAAACCTTAACCATCTTTGATTAACGAGCTAGTCTAGTAGACGCTTACTAGGGACACGGAATTTGTTTCTGTATTCACACATGTATTTAAGTTTCCGATTAACACAATTCTAGCATGAATAATAAATCTTTATCATGAATAAGGAAATATAAAATAACAACTTTATTATTGCCTCTAGGGCATATTTCCTTCAGTGGTGAAAGAACATGGTGCCCCCATGTTTGGTTTTGGTAATTGATGACAATCTCTATGGACTAATGGTTGTCTTGAGTTATATTTGAAGGATTTGTCCATAGGCTTTTCTTGAAGTCCGTGTGTTGGTTTCAAGGAGTTTATGAGTTTTCCAAGGTGCTATGAAGGAATTATCCAAAGATTCATCATACATCATCCAAATGAAGAGAGTTGGAAAGATTCAAGGTCGATCAAGACTAAGTCAAGAGTGAATCAATTTGATCAACACACAAACCGTAGAAGATGTACCGAGAGGGATCAAGTGATCCCATGGTATGGTAAGCATTGTCAATTACGTTTTGTGTACTAACCCATGGTCTTCGTGAGAGTTCTTTGTGGGATTAGGATGCGGTGTGCAAGTTCAAGTGATGCATCACGAAGAGATCAAGTGCTTAAAGCTTGCCGTCCATTGTGGTGACAATGGACTTGTGAAGATGAGCCGAAGAGTGGCTCACCCATAGTGGACTATGGGGGAGCAATCATCTAGTCTTCATTGAGCGAACGCAATCAAGAAAGGTGGTCCAACTTGAGGGAGTCAAGATCGCCATCATATAGCTCAAGTGGACCATGTGCAAGGCAAAGGTTTGCCCTTGATAGGTTTTCTATTTTACAGGTCTCATGGTGGTAGTTGGGAGACCGGGTTATAGGATCGTTTGCCGTTCTATCAAGGGGGGCTCTCAAGTTGGTAGCTTGATCGTATCGTTAGTAGAGATATCAAACCATTGCATCCTTGCATCATGTTTCCGGTTCTTGTTTGGTTCTCTTTGTGAGTCTAAGAGCTTATGGTCATCTTGATGACAAGCTTGAGTTCATCAAAAATGGAGTTTGCATCCGTCGTCTATGATGTTTTCGGTGTTGGAAGTTTTACCGGTCTTATCTGAGGAAGGGTTCTCACCATTTTCTTATGGGAATTTTCTCATTTGCTTCCTATTAATATTTCTATCAAGATCGTGTTAGCCCATGTCGTTAGCTTTCCAACAAACTTGGTTTCATTGAATTCGGAGCCCGTTTGCAAAAGTCGTGGCAGTTTTGGTGTTCTGAAAAGGCTGCAGCGGTACTACCACGAATTGGAGCGAATGTAATTTTTTACTACCGCTCCAGAGCGGTACTACCGCGGCTCCTACAGCGGTAGTACGGCTTCGTACCAAAAACTCATCCCAAGTCCTGCGGTGGTAGGCCCGGATGTATTTTTTAGTACCGCTCGCAAGCAGTAGTACCGCGATCCCTAGCGGTAGTACCGTGAGGACGAGCGGTAGCACCGCTCCGGCGGTTCTACTGGCCTTTTGCCTCCTCGTTGTTGTTTTTCAAAGGGGTACTACTGCCCTAGCGGTAGTACCGCTCCTTGGAGAGGTAGTACCGCTCTGTGCGGGCTGTGAGCATAACAGTTGGATTTTTCCCCACCTATAAAAGGGGGTCTTCTTCTCCATTGAACCTTATCCTTTGAGCTCGTGTTCTTCCCCCATTGTTGACCCTCTTAGAGATTGCTAACTCTCAATACCTCCATGGATTCTTGCTAGTTTTTGAGGGAAAAGAGATAGGAGATCTAGATCCATATTTCCACCAATCACTTTCTCCTCTATGTGAGGGGAACCCATTGGATCTAGATCTTGGAGTTCTTGGTGTTCTCCTTCTTGTTCTTCCTCTCATCTTCCTCCCTAGCATTAGTTGCTTTGGTGGGATTTGAGAGAGAAGGATTTGGGCACTCCGTGTGCCCTTGCCATTGCATTTGGTGCATCGGTTTGAGTTCTCCACATGATACGTGGAAGTTACAAGTTGAGAAGCTTTATTACTCTTGGGTGCTTGGTACCCTTGAGCTTGTTACTCTTGGGTGTTTGGACACCCTAGAGCTTGTTCCTCTTGGGTGCCTTGGCGCCCTAGACGGTTGGTGTTGTTCGGAGCTCAATCATTGTGGTGTAAAGCTCCGGGCAAGCGTCGGGGTCTCCAATTAGGTAATGGAGATTGCTCTGAGCAATTTGACGGGTACCGGTGACCGCCCCCAAGGGTTGCCAAGGTGTACGGGTTTGGTGACCGCCCCCAAGGGTCGCCATTTGTACGGGTTCGGTGACCGCCCTCAAGGGTCCCTTAGTGGAATCGCGGCATCTTGCATTGCACGAGGGCGTGAGGAGATTACGGTGGCCCTAGTGGCTTCTTGGGGAGCATTGTGCCTCCACACCGCTCTAAACGGAGATTAGCATCCGCAAGGGTGTGAACTTCGGGATACATCGTCGTCTCCACGTGCCTCGGTTATCTCTTACCGAGCCCTTTACTTATGCACTTCACTTTGTGATAGCCATATTGTTTCTTGTCATATATCTTGCTATCACCTAGTAGTTTATCTTGCTTAGCATAAGTTGTTGGTGCACATAGGTGCACCTAGTTGTTGTAGGTTTTGTGCTTGACATATTAATCGCTAGGTTTATTCCGCATTTGTTCAAGCCTAAACCATAATTATTTTAAAGCGCCTATTCACCCCCCCTCTAGGCGACATCCACGATCTTTCAATTGGTATTAGAGCCTCATCTCTCTTTATTAGGCTTTACCGCCTAGAGAGTAAAGATGTCGACTAGGGGATTAGGATTCTCTGACACTCTTAGTTTCGATGGCACAAATTTTGATGTTTGGGTAATTCGCATGCTTAATCCTTTTAGGGTCATGGACCCAAATTTAGAGCGAATTGTAGATATGGGCTTTTCTCCTCCAAAGGATCCCCAAAGATTATCTTTAGAGGTTGATAAAAACTCTTATCTCAATGCTCAATCTTCTAATGTGCTTTTCGATGCTTTGAGCAATGCAGCTATATTTCAACTCATGCCGTTCCGGGATGCTCATGAGTTGTGGACGAAGCTTCAAGATAAATGTGGTGTGTCCAAGATTTGTGGGGATGATTGCTCTCCCTCCACCTCCGGTCGTATAGTATTCTCAACTTCTTATACTTCACCTACATGTGTTTTGCCACAAGGTAATGATATGGTGAGTAGTGTTGGTCATTGCAATGATGATAGTATGCTTATTGTGGATGATCCTTCATCACTATATTATTGCAATGCTCCTTCTTTGGGCTTTAACAGTTCGAGCACTCCAAATGTTTCACATGCTTGTTTTGATAGTCCTTGCATATCATGTAGAAATTGCTTGACTAAATCTCATGATGATATGCTTGCTATGTCTTGTTGCCATGATAAAAATGCATCTATTTCCTCGAATTGTTGTGCTAACAATGTAGAGGAAACCCAACACTCCATGGAACAAGATGTGGTGTTTAATAGCGCCTCAAGGGATCCTACATCATCATCTATAGCTTTTTTCCTTATGGCTAAGGCGTCAAAGGTATCTCCTACTTTGAACCCCAATATGTCTCTTGATGATGATGTTGATGCTAATGATGATGAGGATAATGATGAAGAGAATGATAATATTGCCTCCTTAAAAACTAAGGGGGGAATGATTTTTAAAGCTCTTCATAAAAATAAAATTACTCGTTCCAACTTCATGGAAATAATGTCCATTCCCATTGAAGGCAAGAAATACATTAAGGAGTTGGAATCTCATCTAGAGGAGCATGAGGTCACCATTGAGAAAAGCGTGATTACGCAAATGAGATCGCAAAGCTATCTCAAGCTCTTGAACATGAACAAACCACCTCCGAATCTCTTGAGGAGACTTTTGCTCTAGAATTATCTAGAGTGAGGGAATCTCATGATAGAACTCTTGAGGTGGCCAATGATTTCAAAACTAAAAATGCTAAGCTTGAAGTTGCTCATGTTAGACTCCTTGAGGATTTTGAGCACCTCGAAAATGGCTCAAGGGTCATCAAGGGTGAGCTCATCAAACTCACCGAGTCTCATGCTCAACTTGAAGCTTCTTATTTAAAAGAGGTTGCCAAGTTGCCCCCTCCTATTGTTGTTAATGATGATGCTTGTGCTACTAACTCTATTACTTGTGAAGCATCCATTTTGAAGGAGAATGTTGAGCTACGGGCTCAACTTGAGTTTCTATCTAGCAATTATGGGAAATTGGAAGAAAGCCATGAAAAGCTCTCAAGCTCTCATGACAATCTTCTAGTATCCCATAATGTGCTAAAGATGGCTCATGAGGCCATGCTTGCTAAGGTAACATCTAGTGAGCCTCATGTGGATACTAGCACTACTTCTAGTCAAAATGCTATATTGCTATGTGCTAGTCCTTGTAATTCATCTACTCACAATGTTGGTACATCTTGTGATGAATTGCTTTCCTTGCCTTGTTACTCCAACGATGAAGCTTATACTTCCTGTAGTACTTGTGTTGAGACTAACCATGTAGAGGAAATCAAAGAGCTCAAGGCCCAAGTCACTTCTTTGATGAAAGACTTGGAAAAGTGTCATGAAGGGAAGGCCACACTCAACAATATCTTGAGTGTGCAAAAATCCCCCAATGACAAAGGTGGACTTGGATTCAACTCCAATAAGAAGAAGAAGTCCAAGATCAACAAGAAGAAGGGCCAAAAACAAGTCAAGAGTTCGGCCAAGATTATTTGCTTCAAGTGCAAAATTGAAGGGCATCATGTTAGATCTTGCCCATTGAAGAAGAAGGCCATTACTGACAAGCAACAAGGGAAGCGGCTACAAGTGCATTCTCATGCTCAACCTCAAGTTGAAGAAAGGCCTCTTCCCAAGAAGACTTAAGCTAATGCTTCTCAAGTTGAGAAATCAAGTGAGAAGAAAGTGAAGAGTAGACATTGCTACCTATGTCGTGAGAAAGGTCACCTCGCTTCTTCATGCACTAGTGGTAACTTATCCAACCCAATTATTATTGATGATGTCTATTCTCTTGGGAAGGATAAGGTTGGCAATGTGGTTGCCAAGTTTGTTGGTACTCAAAGTGGTTTGAAGCAAAGAACCATTTGGGTAGCCAAGCCTATTGTGACTAACCTCTTAGGACCCAACTTGGTTGGGGACCAACTAGCTCAAACTTGATCAATAGGCGATGTTGGAGGACATTGGAGACTTGGCTACATTATGAAGAATTAAGGGGACTTCATCACTCTTATTGTCTCAAGCCAAGTCAATTGAATCATCAAGCTTATATCTTATATCCAATGTGCCTTCTTGCGGTAACTTGTACTTAAATTGTTTACATTGAAAGTTACTTGCCCCTTTGCATGTTTTGTTTTTGTACCTTGCATGTGTTTGTATATGTGTGCTTCCAATTTTCTTATCTTGAGTAATCAAGTACGTGTATGTTGGTGTGCATTTCATGTACGTGTGAGTTGTGTGTTGAGCCTTTGTGCATCTTGTTTGTATCTTAGTTGGCTCTTGTGATAGATTAATGGAATATCCCATTGTGGGGGAGTGATGTGCTTTGTGCACCTCACAATCCTATAAATGTGTGTATGTGAGGAATACCATCTAGTATTGATATTACAAGATTATCTAGTCGCTATGTGGTATGTCTTCTCATGAGGAATTCAGATTCAAAATAGTCCATTAATTATCTCTTGTTGGATTCTCTTATTGTCTCTTTTCAAGTTTTTTATTGGTATCACATTATGGGGGAGTAATATGTTATGTGCATATTACAAGCCTAGAAAATGTGTACATTTTAGATATTGTCACCTAGAATTGATATTGTAAATTATCTTGCTCCTAGGTGGCATGTTAGCTCTACAAGTTGCAATTTGCTTGTGTTTGGTGTGAAGTGATGTTGGATATCATTGCTATCTACCAATGGGAATTATTTCCAAATACTTCTTGTCTTTTGACAATTGGTACTCATTTATGTGTGGTAGAAATTGTTGATCATCTTTACATTGGCCGTTGCTTTTATTTGCCTTATCTCTTGCCTAGGTTTGTGTCAACTCCCATTGTCTTCCATACCATTTGTGGATATTGTTTATTTCTTGTTCTTGTCTAGTGTTTTATAGATATAGTGAAAGTGGTGATCCCACCTTGTGCATTTTGTATTCAAATGCAAATTCTCTCTAATGCACAACTCGTGGGGGAGCTATCCTATTTTCTATAAAACGCTCATCTTGTGATCCTTATCAAGTGTGTGTGGGTGGAAGGCAAGCCGTCTTCTTTTTGGTACCTTGTGCCATCATGAAACTTTGTGGAGAGCTTGGTTTGTTTGGAACCATCCTCTCTTTGGGAGTTTGACATCTTTAATTTAGTGTTTATCAATGGATATCTCATTCCTTGATGTATTTTTAATGGTATCTTCCAAGTGATGATTTCTCCATTTGGTATCCTTTTCACTTGGCTTTTCTTTGTCATTTGGTTTCGGTTCTTGAAAGTCTTGAGCATGCATGTTTACTTCATGTATTTTATTTTGCATGCTTTCTTTCTTTGACCCAATATATAGGGGAAACTCCACCTAGTCTCAATTTGGATGAGATGTGCATGAAATTCATCTTCATATCTATATGCACATATTTATGTGGAGTTTGTACTATGTATTGGTGTTTCTAACTATTTGGTCCCAATGAGTTTGGGTACCGTTTAGTTTGTGTTGTTCTTCAAGGAACATTTGGAGACGCATTGGATGCTCGGCTCACTCACAAGGAAGGTGTTGCCACCATGTGCTTATTAGAGTCAAGCTAGGATGATCAATGAACTACTATTTACCTTCAATTGGTATCTACTACATCCTTCCAATGGTATCTTGGTAACAAGTATCATCATCTACTTCATGCACACATTTCTTGCATCAACCTTGTGTAGGTTGTATCATGGCATGTATTTCATTCTTTCTTGTGATACTTGTTTCCTTTCTCAAAGCATCTCAACGATGATCTCATATTGCTAGTTGTGATGTCTTTGATGGTTGTGTGGTAGGAATTCATTTATATACAATAAGACCATATCTAGCCATGTGCTATGCTTCCAAGCAAATATCTTATTGGTATATGTATGAATTCCTTTTGGATATCCTGTTCCTTCGTGTTGTAACTATGTCGGGTGTACATCCTTCTTTGTAGACATATATCATCATGATTTCGTCTACCTAGAACCTTATACACCTGAGAGAATTTACATCTCTAGATGATATCCTTTCTTTCACGTCCACCTTGTATTTCTTATGTTATTTCTTTGGTGGCTCCGTGAAAGCTTTTGTCTTGAGTGCGGATCTTATATCTTGTTGCATCTTGTTGCACTCTTGTGTGGTGAAGATTTTTTTCCTCGTGCTTGTCTTTACGAGGCTTGCCATCTTCATTGGTATACCTCGTCTTGATAAGGCTTTCTTCTTCTATCTTCACCATGGGTTGTCACAAGTGTTGGTTATTCATTTTGGATTTTTAGTGTGCTTGTGAACCCTTTTGCTTGGTGTGTGCGGGGAGGACATGTCATGCACCTTGTATCTCCACTATCCAAGACTATGTTGATGCTTAATGCTCATCCGTGCATTAGTCTTCTCAAGTGCTTTGCCATGACACACACATCATTTTGGTTGAGCCTACTCTTAAGTTGCCTCTTTTATATGTTGCTCAACCATTTGTTTGTTGCAAGTGCTAGGCTTTGTTTCCTACATGCTCACTTGCACTTGTCGTGAGGTTCTATTGATCTTGGGGGAGTGACGATCCTATTTTGTGCTCGTTGTATCCAATTACAAAACTAAATTGTGCACAAATCATGGGGATCTTCTCTAGTTTCTCTAGAACACTCCTTTGCTCATATCATAATTTATTTCATTCATGTGGCACATAGGATCTTTGGTCTAGTTGGCTCAATTGATATTCGTTGATTGCTTGCTTCAATTGGTATCTTTTGATTGCTTGATTGCTTGTTTCTCTCTTTGTTATGTCTTTGTGGCATATCATTCTTTTGCAATCTTTGGGCCTCAATATAGTTTGTCTTCCTCCAAGTATTTACTGTTGGACATGTGTGTTGCATTCCACTCTCTTGTTGAGAAATACACAATTTATGGAGGAAGACTTTTTATATTGGCCTTCTAAGCTTTTCGCCCATTTTGGCAATCGATGCAAATGGGGGAGAAGTTTCAGAGAGTTTTGTGGAGAAGTTTAGAGAGTTATCTCCTCTTGCTTTGGTTTTGTTCCTTAGCATTTGCATCTCATTCGCATGCACTATTGGTTGTTGCATTGCATGGTGATGCATAATTCCTTATATAAACTCTCTTGAAAGTGATTGTCATCAATTACCAAAATGGGGGAGATTGAAAGAACATGCGGTGCCCCCATGTTTGGTTTTGGTAATTGATGACAATCTCCATGGACTAATGGTCGTCTTGAGTTATATTTGAACGATTTCTCCATAGGCTTTTGAAAGTGCTAGTTATCGACTAGAGGGGGGTGAATAGGCGATTTTTATGAAAGTCTTCAAAACTTGGATGTTTCGAAGACAAACAATAGAAATGACCTATTTGATATGCAGCGGAAGATAAACTACAATAAGCAAACCATAGTCAAGTATGCAATGATGTGAAAGTACAGGACTAATAGCAGCTAAGTAGTAAGGATCAGTATGGAAGATAGTATGAAGCCAATCAACGATAGTAGTCAAGCAATGGTGTCAAACAGATACAACAGATAGGCAATGACTTCACGAAGACAAACTCTAAGTAAAGGAAGGGAGAGGATAGAACCAGTTGCTTGTTGAAGACACGGGATTTGTTGGACCAGTTCCAGTTGTTGTGACAACTGTACGTCTAGTTAGGGAGGCTGAGATTCAACTCAGAAGACCGTGTCTTCACCTTATTCCCCTTGAGCTAAGGACACACAGTCCTCGCCCAATCACTCTGTTAAGTCTTCAAGGTAGACTTCCAAACCTTCACAGACTTCATTCACTGGCGATCCACAATGACTCTTGGATGCTCAGAACGCGACGCCTAACCTGCTTGAGGATTCACAGTCCTCAAGTGTAATAAGTCTTCAGTCACATGAGCATGAAAGACTTTAGTGATGCCTAACACTCTTTGGCTCTGGGTGTTTGGGCTTGGTCCTCGCAAGATTTTCTCTCTCAAAGGCTTCGAGGTGGGTTGCTCTCAAACGACAAAAGCCGTGCACTAACTCTGAGCAGCCACCAATTTATGGTGTAGGGGGTGGGCTATTTATAGCCACTGGGCAACCCGACCTAATATGTCCGAAATGACCCTGGGTCACTAAGGAACTGACACGTGTTCCAACGGTTAGATTTCAAACACACACGGCAACTTTACTTGGGCTACAAGCAAAGCTGACTCATCCAGCTCTGGATAAGATTTGCTCTCATTGTCTTCGCTCGAAGAAATAGGATTTAGGTTGAGAATCACTTCAGTCATTCTGACTTAGTTCACTTGGACCCCACTTAACAGTACGGTGGTTCCTATGACTCAACAAAGAAGAAAAGGAAACAACGAAATCACATAGTCTTCGCGCTCCTTAGTCTTCACTCAATGTCTTCTCATGTCATAGTCTTCAATATGAATATCTTCACATTCCACCATTGTCTTCAATGTCTTCATACATTTTTAGGGGTCATCTCCGGTAGGTAAACCGAATCAATGAGGGACACTACCTGCGTTATCCTGCAATTCTCACAAACGCATCAGTCCCTCAACCAACTTTGTCGTCAATACTCCAAAACCTTATAGGGGTGGCACTAGATGGACTTACAATCTCCCCCTTTTTGGTGATTGATGACAAACTGGTTGAAGTTTTCAACGGGGATAAAGTATGTGAAATTGTAAAGGATAGGGTATTGTCTTCATAAGTAGCAAGGGCTCCCCCTGAAGATGTGCATATAAGTAATTTGCTTTTGGAATGCAAATGCACATGGCAGGTTGTACTTGTGGAGATCCTCTTCAACTTATGAAGATAATTCATCATGCATGAAATGATATAGCAAATAGAATGACATGCATAATGAAAAATGGACGTCTGCAGAATGATCTAAGTGCGGAAGTTATCATCGCACATGTGGAATTTATCATCGCATCACAGTAAAGCAAATAAGTAGCAGACGACCTTCGAGTTTAAGTGTTACAACTCAAAGAACCAAATGTATCAAAAGCGAGAGTTGTAAGCACGAGGCAAAATATAAAGCAACCGCCCATATGAACCCGCTTGAAGACTATCAAACTCATATGCTTCTCCCCCTTTTGTCAGTAAGGACCAAAAAGGTTTGAAGACATAGAGCATCTACTCGTCCTCATGAGTAGGTGAAGCAGCAGGGTTGTCGTTGTTGTTTGGCGGTGCGACGCGTTTAGTGCAAATGTCGGCGCGTGCGTAAGTAGGGGCGGTGAAGTAGCATCATCTTCATCATCGATCACTCTGGCATTCACAGTTGCTGCGGAGGAAGAATAGTCAGAGTCTTCAAGGGATGGAGTTCGACGTAGGACTGCAGTCCGTGGAGGAGTTGTTGGAAATATGCCCTAGAGGCAATAATAAAAGTATTATTATATTTCATTGTTCATGATAATTGTCTTTTGTTCATGCTATAACTGTATTATCCGGAAATCGTAATACATGTGTGAACACATAGACCACAATATGTCCCTAGTGAGCCTCTAGTTGACTAGCTCGTTGTGATCAACAGATAGTCATGGTTTCCTGGCTATGGACATTGGATGTCGTTGATAACGGGATCACATCATTAGGAGAATGATGTGATGGACAAGACCCAATCCTAAGCATAGCACAAAGATCATGTAGTTCGTTTGCTAGAGCTTTTCCAATGTCAAGTATCTCTTCCTTCGACCATGAGATCATGTAACTCCCGGATACCGTAGGAGTGCTTGGGTGTATCAAAGCGTCACTGGCGAATCGGGTGACTATAAAGGTGCACTCTGGTATCCCGAAAGTGTATGTTGGGTTGACACGAATGGAGCGGGATTTGTCCTCCGTATGACGGAGAGGTATCTCTGGGCCCACTCGGTAATGCATCATCATAATGAGCTCAAGGTGACCAAGGTGTTGTACGGGATCATGCATTACGGTGCGAGTAAAGTGACTTGCGGAACGAGACTGAACAAGGTATTGGGATACCGACGATTGAGTCTCGGGTAAATAACGCACCGATTGACAAAGGAATTGTATACGGGTTTGATCGAATCCTCGACATCGTGGTTCAACCGATGAAATCATCGAGGAGCATGTGGGAGCCAACATGGGTATCCAGATCCCCTTGTTGGTTATTGCCCGAGAGTCGTCTCGGTCATGTCTACGTGTCTCCGAACCCGTAGGGTCTACACATAAGGTTCGGTGGCGCTAGGGTTGTATGAATATGAGTATGCAGCATACCGAATGTTGTTGAGTCCGGATGAGATCCCGGACGTCACGAGGAGTTCGGAATGGTCGGAGGTAAAGAATAATATATAGGAAGTGGTATTTTGCCATCGGGAAAGTTTGGGGTCACCGGATTGTCTGGGACCACCGGAAGGGTCCCGGGGTCCACCGGTGGGGCCACCCATCCCGGAGGGTCCCATGGGCTGACGTGGGAGGGGAGCCAGCCCATAGTGGGCTGGTGCGCCCCCTAGGCCCACCCCCTACGCCTAGGGTTGAAACCCTAGGGTGGGGGGCGCACCACATGCCTTGGGGGGCACTCCTTCCCCCTTGGCCGCCGCCCCCTTGGGAGATCCAATCTCCCAGGGCCGGCGCCCCCCCTGGGGGCCTATATAAAGGAGGGCAGGGGGGAGGGCAGCCGCACCCAGTGCTTGGCGCCTCCCTCCCCCTGCTACACCTCGTCCTCCTCCCGTAGTCGCTTGGCGAAGCCCTGCTGGAGTTCTGCTGCATCCACCACCACGCCGTCGTGCTGCTGGATCATCATCAACCTCTCCTTCCCACTTGCTAGATCAAGAAGGAGGAGACGTCTCCCGTCCCGTACGTGTGTTGAACGCGGAGGTGCTGTCCGTTCAGCACTTGGACATCGGTGATCTGAATCACGTCGAGTACGACTCCATCATCACCATCCCCTTGCAAGCTTCCGCACGCGATCTACAAGTGGTATGTAGATGCAAACTCACTCCCTTGACTCGTTGCTTAGATGAACTCATAGATGGATATTGGTGAAACCGTAGGAAAAATTTTAATTTTCTGCAACGTTCCTCAACAGTGGCATCATGAGCTAGGTCTATGCGTAGTTCTCTAATGCACGAGTAGAACACAATTTTGTTGTGGGCGTGGATCTTGTCAACTTGCTTGCCTCTACTAGTCTTTTCTTGCTTCAGCGGTATTGTGGGATGAAGCGGCCGGACCAACCTTACACGTGCGCTTACGTGAGACCGGTTCCACCGATTGACATGCACTAGTTGCATAAGGTGGCTGGCGGGTGTCTGTCTCTCCACTTTAGTTGGGCGTATTCGATGAAAAGGGCCCTTATGAAGGGTAAATAGATGTTGACAAAATCACGTTGTGGTTATTAAGTAGGTAAGAAAGCGTTCTTGCTAGAACCCAATTGCAGCCACGTAAAGATGCAACAACAATTAGAGGACGCCTAACTTGTTTTTGCAGCGATTGATCATGTGATGTGATATGGCCGAAGTTGTGATGAATGATGAATTGTGATGTATGAGATCATGTTCTTGTAATAGGATTCACGACTTGCATGTCGATGAGTATGACAACGGCGAGAGCCATAGGAGTTGTCTTTATTTTTGTATGACCTGCATGTCATTGAAGAACGCCATGTAAACTACTTTACTTTATTGCTAAACGCGTTAGCCATAGAAGTAGAAGTAGTCGTTGGCGTGACAACTTCATGAAGACACGATGATGGAGATCATGGTGTCAAGCGGTGACAAGATGATCATGGAGCCCCGAAGATGGAGATCGATGGAGCTATATGATATTGGCCATATCATGTCACAACTATATAATTGCATGTGATGTTCATTATGTTTATGCATCTTGTTTACTTAGGACGACGGTAGTAAATAAGATGATCCTTACAAAAATTTCAAGAAGTGTTCTCCCTAAGCGTGCACCGTTGCTACAGTTAAATCGTTTCAAGCACCACGTGATGATCGGGTGTGATAGATCCTTACGTTCACATACAACGGGTGTAAGACAGTTTTACACAGCAAAACACTTAGGGTCAACTTGACGAGCCTAGCATGTACAGACATGGCCTCGGAACACGGAGACCGAAAGGTCGAACACGAGTCGTATGGAAGATACGATCAACATGAAGATGTTCACCGACGATGACTAGTCCGTCTCACGTGATGATCGGACACGGGCTAGTCGACTCGGATCGTGTCACACTTAGATGACTAGAGGGATGTCTAATCTGAGTGGGAGTTCATAATTTGATTAGAACTTAATTATCATGAACTTAGTCTAAAAACTTTGCAAATATGTCTTGTAGATCAAATGACCAACGCTCATGTCAACTTGAACTTCAACGCGTTCCTAGAGAAAACCAAGCTGAAAGATGATGGCAGCAACTATACGGACTGGGTCCGGAACACGAGATCATCCTCATAGCTGCCAGAAGCAATATGTCCTAGAAGGACCGCTAGGTGGCGCTCCGTCGAAGAACCAAGGCGTTGTGAACGCTTGGCAAACTCGTCTTGATGATTACTCCCTCGTTCGATGCGGCATGCTTTCTGACTTAGAACTGGGGCTCCAAAAGCGTTTTGAGCATCACGGAGCATATGAGATGTTCGAAGAGATGAAACTAGTTTTCCAAGCTCATGCCCGGGTCGAGAGATATGATGTCTCCGACAAGTTCTACAGTTGTAAGATGGAGGAAAACAGTTCTGTCAGTGAGCACATTCTCAAGATGTCTGGGTTGCACAACCGTATGACCCAGCTGAACATTAACCTCCCAGATGAGGCGGTCATTGACAGAATCCTCTAGTCGCTCCCACCAAGCTACAAGAGCTTTGTGATGAACTACAACATGCAGGGGATGGTAAAGACCATTCCTGAAGTGTTCTCAATGCTGAAGTCAGCAGAGGCTGAAATCAAGAAAGAACATCAAGTGTTGATGGTCAATAAGACCACTAAGTTCAAGAAGGGCAAGGGCAAGAAGAACTTCAAGAAGGACGGCAAAGATGTTGCTTGCGCTTGGTAAGCCGATTCTGGGAAGAAGTCAAAGAATGGACCCAAGCTTGAGGTGAGTGCTTTTATTGCAAGGGAAGGGTCATTGAAGCGAAGCGCCCCAAATACTTAGCGGATAAGAAGGCGGCAACACCAAAGGTATATTCGATATACATGTAATTGATGTGTACCTTACCGATACTTGTAGTAACTCCCGGTATTTGATACGGTGCCGTTGCTCATATTTGTAACTCACGCAGAGCTGCGGAATAAGCGGAGGCGGAGAAGGGCGAGGTGACGATGCGCGATCGGGAATGGTTCCAGAGTCGATGTGATCGTCGTCGGCATGCTGCCTCTACATTTACCTACGGGATTAGTTTTGAACCTTAATAATTGTTATTTAGTGCCAATTTTGAGCATGAACATTGTATCTGGATCTTGTTTAATACGAGATGGCTACTCATTTAAGTCCGAGAATAATGGTTGTTCGATTCATATGAGAGATGTTTTATGGTCATGCTCCGATGGTCAATGGTTTATTCTTAATGAATCTCGAGCGTAATATTACACATGTTCATAGTGTGGATGCCAAAAGATGTAAAGTTGATAACGATAGTCCCACATACTTGTGGCACTGCCGCCTTGGTCACATTGGTGTCAAGCGCATGAAGAAGCTCCATGTTGATGGACTTTTAGAGTCTCTTGATTATGAATCGTTTGACACATGCAAACCATGCCTCATGGGCAAAATGACCAAGACTCCGTTCTTCGGAACAATGGAGCGAGCAACCAACTTGTTGGAAATCATACATACCGATGTGTGCGGTCCAATGAGCGTTGAAGATCGCGGAGGATATCGTTATGTTCTCACTCTCACTGATGACTTAAGTAGATATGGGTATGTCTACTTAATGAAACACAAGTCTGAGACCTTTGAAAAGTTCAAGGAATTTCAGAGTGAGGTAGAGAATCAACGTGACCGAAAGATAAAGTTCCTGATCGGATCTGGAGGAGAATACTTAAGTCACGAATTTGGTACACACTTAAGGAAATGTGGAATCGTTTCACAACTCACGCCGCTGGAACACCTCGGTAAGAACGGTGTGTCGAGCGTCGTGTCGCACTCTATTAGACATGGTGCGGTCTATGATGTCTCTTACCGATTTACCGCTATCATTTTGGGGATACGCTCTAGAGACAGCTACATTCACTTTAAATAGGGCACCGTCTAAATTGTTGAGGCGACACCATATGAATTATGGTTTGGGAAGAAACCTAAGTATCGTTTCTAAAAGTTTGGGGATGCGATGCTTATGTCAAGAAACTTCAACTGAAAAGCTCGAACCCAAGTCGGAAAAATCGTCTTCATAGGATACCCTAAGGAAACCGTCGGGTATACCTTCTACTTAAGATCCGAGGGCAAGATCTTTGTTGCCAAGAACGGATGCTTTACGAAAAGAGTTTCTCTCGAAAGAAGTAAGTGGAAGGAAAGTAGAACTTCGATGAAGTACTACCTCTCGAGCGAAAGTGGTGCAGCGCAGAAACCGTTCTGTGATGCCCACACCAACCAAGAGGAAAACAATGATGATGATCAAGGTACTTCGGATCAAGTTGCTACTAAACTTTGTAGGTCCACAAGGACACGTTCCGCACCAGAGTGGTACGGCAACCCTGTCCTAGAAATCATGTTGTTAGACAACGGTGAACCTTCGAACTATGAAGAAGCGATGGCGGGCCCAGATTCCAATAAATGGCTTGAGGCCATGAAATCCGAGATAGAATCCATGTATGAAAACAAAGTATTGACTTTGACAGACTTGCCCGATGATCGGCGAGCGATAGAAAACAAATGGTTTTTTAAGAAGAAGACGGACGCGGATGGTAATGTTACCATCTATAAAGCTCGACTTGTCGCTAAGGGTTATCGACAAGTTCAAGGGATTGACTACGACGAGGCATTCTCTACCGTAGCGAAGCTGAAGTCCGTCCGAATCATGTTAGCAATTGCCGCATACTATGATTATGAGATATGGCAGATGGACGTCAAAACGGCATTCCTTAACGGACATCTTAAGGAAGGGCTGTATATGATGCAACTAGAAGGTTTTGTCGATCCTAAGAACGCTAACAAAGTATGCAAGCTCCAGCGATCCATTTATGGACTGGTGCAAGCATCTCGGAGTTGGAACATTCGCTTTGATGAGATGATCAAAGCGTTTGGGTTTATGCAGACTTATGGAGAAGCCTGCGTTTACAAGAAAGTGAGTGGGAGCTCTGTAGCATTTCTCATATTATATGTAGATGACATACTCTTGATGGGAAATGATATAGAACTTCTGGACAACATTAAGGCCTACTTGAATAAGTGTTTTTCAATGAAGGACCTTGGAGAAGCTGCTTATATATTAGGCATCAAGATCTATAGAGATAGATCGAGACGCCTCATAGGTCTTTCACAAAGCACATACCTTGATAAGATTTTGAAGAGGTTCAAAATGGATCAGTCCAAGAAGGGGTTCTTGCCTATGTTACAAGGTGTGAGATTGAGCTCGGCTCAGTCACCGACCACGGCAAAAGATAAAGAAGAGATGAGTGTCATCCCCTATGCTTCAGCCATAGGATCTATTATGTATGCCATGATGTGTACGGACCGATGTAAACCTTGCCGTAAGTTCGGTAGCAAGATACCAAAGTAATCCCGGCAAGGAACACCGGACAGCGGTCAAGAATATCTGAAGTACGAAAAGGACAAAGGACATGTTTCTCGTTTATGGAGGAGCGAAGAGCTCGTCGTAAAGGGTTACGTCGGCGCTAGCTTTGACTCAGATCTGGATGACTCTAAGTCACAAACCGGATCGTGTATATGTTGAATGGTGGAGCGATGGCTGGTGCATTTGCAAGCGAAGCGTCGTGGCGGGATCTACGTGTGAAGCGGAGTACATGGCAGCCTCGGAGGCAGCGCATGAAGCGATTTGGGTGAAGGAGTTCATCACCGACCTAGAGTCATACCCAATGCGTCGGGGCCGATCAAACTCTTCTGTGACAACACTGGAGCTATTGCCCTTGCCAAGGAGCCGGGTTTCACAAGAAGACCGAGCACATCAAGCGTCGTTTCAACTCCATCCGTGAAAATGTTCAAGATGGAGACATAGATATTTGCAAAGTACACACGGATCTGAATTTCGCAGATCCGTTGACTAAACCTCTCTCGCGAGCAAAACATGATCAACACCAGAACTCTATGGGTGTTCGATTCATCACAATGTAACTAGATTGGTGACTCTAGTGCAAGTGGGAGACTGTTGGAAATATGCCCTAGAGGCAATAATAAAATTATTATTATATTTCATTGTTCATGATAATTGTCTTTTGTTCATGCTATAACTGTATTATCCGGAAATCGTAATACACGTGTGAACACATATACCACAATATGTCCCTAGTGAGCCTCTAGTTGACTAGCTCGTTGTGATCAACAGATAGTCATGGTTTCCTGGCTATGGACATTGGATGTCGTTGATAACGGGATCACATCATTAGGAGAATGATGTGATGGACAAGACCCAATCCTAAGCATAGCACAAAGATCGTGTAGTTCGTTTGCTAGAGCTTTTCCAATGTCAAGTATCTCTTCCTTCGACCATGAGATCGTGTAACTCTCGGATACCGTAGGAGTGCTTTGGGTGTATCAAGCGTCACTGGCGTAAGCGGGTGACTATAAAGGTGCACTACGGTATCACCGAAAGTGTCTGTTGGGATGACACGGATCGAGGCGGGATTTGTCACTCCGTATATGGCGGAGGTATCTCTGGGCCCACTCGGTAATGCATCATCATAATGAGCTCAAGGTGACCAAGGTGTTGGCCACGGGATCATGCATTACTGATGCGAGTAAAGTGACTTGCCGGTAACGAGACTGAACAAGGTATTGGGATACCGACGATCGAGTCTCGGGCAAGTAACGTACCGATTGACAAAGGGAATTGTATACGACATTTGATTGAATCCTCAACATCGTGGTTCAACCGATGAAATCATCGAGGAGCATGTGGGAGCCAACATGGGTATCCAGATCCCGCTGTTGGTTTTTGCCCGAGAGTCGTCTCGGTCATGTCTACGTGTCTCCGAACCCGTAGGGTCTACACATAAGGTTCGGTGGCGCTAGGGTTGTATGAATATGAGTATGCAGCATACGAATGTTGTTGAGTCCGGATGAGATCCCGGACGTCACGAGGAGTTTCGGAATGGTCGAAGGTAAAGAATAATATATAGGAAGTGGTATTTCGCCATCGGGAAAGTTTGGGGTCACCGGTATTGTCTGGGACCACCGGAAGGGTCCCGGGGGTCCACCGGGTGGGGCCACCCATCCCGGAGGGTCCCATGGGCTGACGTGGGAGGGGAGCTCCCATAGTGGGCTGGTGCGCCCCCCTAGGCCCACCCCCTGCGCCTAGGGTTGAAACCCTAGGGTGGGGGGCGCACCACATGCCTTGGGGGGCAATCCTCCCCCCTTGGCCGCCGCCCCCTTGGGAGATCCAATCTCCCAGGGCCGGCGCCCCCCCTGGGGGCCTATATAAAGGAGGGCAGGGGGGAGGGCAGCCGCACCCCTGTGCTTGGCGCCTCCCTTCCCCTGCTACACCTCGTCCTCCTCCCGTAGTCGCTTGGCGAAGCCCTGCTGGAGTTCTGCTGCATCCACCACCACGCCGTTGTCTGGATCATCATCAACCTCTCCTTCCCCTTGCTGGATCAAGAAGGAGGAGCGTCTCCGTCCGTCACGTGTGTTGAGCGCGGAGGTGCTGTTCGTTCAACACTTGGACATCGGTGATCTGAATCATGTCGAGTCGACTCCATCATCACCATCCCTTGCAAGCTTCGCACGCGATCTACAAGTGGTATGTAGATGCAAACTCACTCCCTTGACTCGTTGCTTAGATGAACTCATAGATGGATCTTGGTGAAACCGTAGGAAAAATTTTAATTTTCTGCAACGTTCCCCAACAGGAGTGGAGTCAAACTTGAATCTTTCAGTGAAGCCATCGTCTTGAAGATCTGCTTCAGCACTAAGCAGCGTCAAACTCTTCCATGATCGCCGACAAGTCTCGTGTGCGACAAATGCATTCTTGGTGGCAAGATTTCGAATGCGATTGACGTCCACCAAGAGGCTTTGCATCTTCCTCTTGAGCCAAAAGTGATGCTTATCTTGTTTCTGATGAAGTGCCACAAGAAGTCCTCAGTCATTGAGAACGCGAGAGCGCTTCTGAGGCCTTTGGGCAATGGTGCTTTCAATAGCTTCAGTTTGTGCATGATGAGGCAGACGAGTGTTCCCAGCCATTGGATTGATACGTGTTACTTCTTGGATGCCTTCAATGGGCTGAGTGAAGCTTTGGTGCTCGAGATTTTGAAGACAAAGAGGTTTTTTGGCAGGGTTAGAGTATATGGCTTCAACTGACATATCAACCTCTGGTAAAAAGATCATATGATTGCGAGCAGAGGGCTGATAGTTGACAGAGGAGTGTCGCTTGATGAGGCGCATGACCCATGGAGCATAGAATTTCAGGCCAAAAAGGTCAGATCCAGACGCGGCAAGTTGCCGGATGAAGAATTCTTGGGAATTGAAGCTGATGCCATTGAGGATGTAAAAGACCAATGTCTTCATGGCTCCTTCAAGTTTGGCCGCTGATGAATGTCCTTTGATAGGCCATAGAGTTCGCCTGATGATGTGATATATTGTGCGAGGCAGATACTCAAGGTCATCAACAAAGAACTCCGTAGGGTATTCAGCGTCAGATGGCAAAGGCTTCATCATGCTCAACATCTGGCTCATGTTGGGTTCTGGCTGATGGAAGATGCTCTCCAGTGCATTGCGGTGTAGTTGGCAATCAGGTTCATATAGCTCTCCGGGAGTGGGTAGGCCTGTAAGCTCAATGACATCAAGAGCTTTGGCTTCATGATGAACATTTCCTGTCATCCACTCAAGAACCCATGTCTTGATATCCCTGTTGTAGCCGCGAATGTGGAGGGTAGCATAGAATTGAAGCAAAAGTTCCTCATTCCAATGCTCTTTGTCTGTCACAAAGCTGAGCAGACCTGCATCGCGAAAACAGTCAAGTGCTTCTTCTAAGCATGGCAATCCAGCAATGGCTTTAGTGTCGAGGCGCATATGAGGGAAAATGCTCCCTTGATCATACAGAACGCAGGAGTAATAGCTTCTCTGCTGATAGCTCCAGAAACGATCAGATGATATTCTTGGTTTGGAGTAGGGGTTCTTTGCACTGTCAAAGAAGGTGTTGTGGCTTTTGAAGCCATTTGCATTGAAGGATCCTGTAGAGTTTGCAGTGCCTGGGAACCTTGGCAGTCTTGGCTTTGGTTTCTGGACCTGAGGCCTATGCTCAACATGATAATCAAACTGAGGACCTGAGGCGGTAGGCGGAGGGACCAGAATGGGCCATCGGACAGTGGTTAGCTGACCATGATTGTATGCTTGCTCAATTGTATAGGGCCTTGGTGGCGGAACAAGAGCAGTGGCAACAGCTGAGGCTTCAGGCTGCACAATAGGTGCTTTGGGAGCAGTTGCCTCATTGGCTTCTGGCACATTGGTTGGTGCAAGCTCCACATTAGCTTCAGCCATGACTACGTCATTGGCTTCATTTGCGTTGGTGGTGGCAGCTTCAACATTTTCAACCTCCACTTGATGAGCTGGAGGGTCGGGCACTGGCACGTTCACATCAGGAATAACTTCTTCAGTATTGGGGGGAGTAGCGACACGTACGTCTTCTTGCCTTTCATCGGCTGATGCAGCCGGATCGTCTTCAGCAACTTGGGCTTCAGACACAGAGACGTTCATAGTTGGAGTGGCTTCAGGAAACACTTGACGTGCAACAGGTTGGTGATGCACTTCTCCTTCTGGAACGCTCGAAAGAGGGACTTGAGGCTTTTGTCCTTTGCGAAGCCTGCGGAATGCTGGCAACGCCTTTGGAGATGGAGTTGGCTGGGCCTCAAAGTCTTCTTCTTCTTCTTGCACAGGTGGTGTGACTTGGGGTTGTTGTTGGGGAGTACTTGGGGAGTCTTGTTGCTGTGGGTGATCAGCCCATGATGCATCCTGAGCAATTGGCGTCAGAGGACGACCAATGCTGATGAGTTGTTGTTCATGAGAACAGGCGATGATACCAAGTTGTGTTCGATCTGAGGAAGAACTTCATCATCTTCAACATTGTCATCGTGACCAATGTCTTCAGCAGCGGCGGGTTCAACTGCTGGAATGTCTTCAGCTTCATGAGCCTCTGTGCAAGCAGGCTCATGAACTATCGTCCGTCGTTCTTGGTGTTCAGACGCAGGGCGAACCACTGAGATAGGTTCAACAACTAAGGGCTCTGTGGGAGCAGCCCGATTCTTCTTGGTTTTGCGCTTCTTCTTGGAGGGAGCAGCATCAAAGGCTTCAGTATTCTTCCTTTTTCTGGCTTCAGCCTCGGTAGCCCTCGTCTTCTTCTGTTCTGAAGCGGTTGACATGACCTTTGGCTTCGAGCCAGTCATCCTGCTTGGGAAGATAATGTGAGGTGCTTCCTGCCCTGAAGGTGCAAATTGAGCAGTTGATAGCTTCTTCTTCTTTGCAGCCATTCTGGGGTCAATGTCAGGACGGCCAAGAGACTTGCGCTTCTCAGCCTCATTGTAGGCCAGCACACACTTGTCAGCCAAACTCTTCATACGCTCACGAGAGCCCTGAGCTTCTTTGCGCTTCTTGAGAAAGGCTTCTTTAAGCTTGTGCAGCATGACCTTGAAGTTTCTGACATCTTGCACGCTGAGCTTTGCCACATGCTTCTTGAACTGAGCTTTTTCATAGTCAATCTTGTTCTTTAGCTCAACGATGCGCTGAGCGAGAGCTAGCTCAGAAGCAATGGCTCCATTGAAGGAGACACTGAGGCCAATGGGAAGCTGTAGATCTTCAAAGCTGAGATTTGGGGTATCAAACCACTCATCAATGAAGTTATGGATGATTGCCACATCGAAGAGAGGCAAGTTATTGAAGATCTTTGCTTCTTCCTTGCTCTTGATCAGTTGCTCAAGGGAATCATCTGCAAGATCTTCATCGTTGGACAGATCAATGGGTTCTTCACGCAGAATGGCAGCAGGAGTCAAGGTTTGCTCAGTATGCTTGACGATTTGCTTTTTCTTCTCCGTCCTCTTGGAGATACGTGATTGATCTTCAGACTGCACACTGTCTTCAGGAGGTGCAGTGGCCAATGGCTTCGCACGTGAAGCTTTTGGAGGAGCAGCTGATCTTGAAGCCTTAGGCTTTTTTAGCTTCTGTGGTTTCGAAGGAGGAGCTGGGGCTTCATCAGTGTCAGCATCATTATCAGAATGATCTACTCTGGCACCTTGGACCAAGATGTAGGTGATGAGGCCATCAAGGTTGGAGAAGGGGCCAATGACATTGGGTTTTGCATCACGTGAGCCGTCAGCACGGGGAGCAGAGGGACCAGGGTTGAAGTCCAATCCCAATGACTTCTTGTTTTCCTTGGCCGATGCCTTGGCATGCTGGAAGTTGCGTTTGAAGAGAGTATCGTCACGACACCAGAGCAATGATGATGGGTCGACATTCTCAGGCTGAGGTCCACGGACCATGCAGGGATAGAAACCCTGTGCAATAGCTTCAGCTCTGTTCTTGGGTTGAAGGCCTCGATAGAGAATATCACCCCAAGGACTTTTGATAGCATTCTTCTCTGCATATTCCTGGGTGACGAACTTGTACTTGAACCATTCTTCAGCCCAATAGCGTCGAATCCATTGGATTCATGTCTTGCGCTGATGATAATTCTCCTCAGGATCTGTCTTGTAAATTTCTGCGAGGTCATCATGCAGATCTTTGGATGTTCCCCCACGACGCTGTCTGCCACCCTTCCTTACTGATTTCTCTGTAACCATGAACTTCAAATTGAATGGCTTCAATACGTTCAAAGGCTTCAAATACTTTCGCTTGCTGGTCAAACAGGAACTGGCTTCGGGAGAGTTAATGTGATGTTGTAAGTATTCGGCAAACGAATGCAGACTATGAGAACCAAGGGATTCTCCACGGACATGTACTGTGATAGCATTAGAATGCGAGGAAGGGAAGAGGTCATATGCATTCTCGAAGATTTTGAAGATAAATCAGTTTGAAGACATTGACCTCATGATGCAAAGACATTCACTTATATGTTGAGAGTTGGTTCGATTTATGCGAATCCGTGAATAAGTACAAGTGAGGAATCAAACTAGATATGAAGTTTAAGTGAATAGACTAGGCGTATGAGAGATGAGCAGAATAGATCTAACATTGTAAAGGCAGAAACCACTTTTGGTAGATAGGATGAATCTTTGAAGATCAAAAAGGCAGTAAAAATAGAGTTATATTTACCACACGAAGAACTGCTAGATGGATGAACAGGAGACTGAGCAGTTCAATCCACCGTGCCCTAACTTGGCGACGGAGGAGACCTACGGCGACGGCGGAGAGGACGATGTCCGTGGCCGGGTGAGGACGGCGTCGGAGAAGTCGCGACAGACAAGTATTTATAAGGAAGTGTGCGGCACAACGCAATTACGCAGGTGCCCCTGGCGGTTCACATCTGAGGGGCACATGGCAAGCATGCAACATACTCAGAGTTGTCCCACGTTCCCACGCCCGCCAAGCATGTCGTATGGTTGTTCCAGCTTCTCCGGATATAGAAAATAAAGATGAGTCATTTAAAACAGACTTAATGTTTGTCTCTGTGTCTTCTGCTGACTAGGACGCAGAGAAGACATTCGACAGTTTCAATAGAATGCATATGATTTGGACAGATAGAGTTTGAGATAGAAAGCATAGAGAGATTATGGTCCGATCACATTCACTTAGTTCAAAAGATTCAAATAGGAAGACATAGCTATAAGTGAATGTTGTAGAGGACAGAACACTTGTATATATATATCAGAAAGCAATCAAATCATCATAGTGAAGAGAATCATGAAGATAAATTGAAACTGAAGATAAACCAAATGCGAAGTCATTGCAAAAATAACTCCATGAGTGAAACACTTCAAACAAGAAATTTGGTGGTGGCGTTACCCACCGTATAGGAAGTATTAGACCCAGACACGGCGCACAATTATCGTGGCGCTCTGAAGTCATATTCCATGTTAATGTATTCACACTCAGAGTGTAAGTCTTCATTGATTGAAGATATACATTACTTCGTGTGCTGCACATCTAAGTCATCAACATGCATAAGTGTTAGGATGTGTGCCTGATCACAGGACATTTGAGGATTCCAAGATATTTAGCTCACACCGTAACTTGCAAAACCTTTTCTCATCCAAGGGCTTTGTGAAGATATCGCGATTGCTCTTGAGTGTTGGCGTGAATGATGTCAATATCTTTCTTCGTGACACGATCTCGAGAAAGTGATGGCGAATTTCAATGTGCTTTGTCTTGAGTCTTTGGACTGGATTGTTGGCAATCTTGATAGCGCTTTCGTTGTCGCAGAAGAGAGGCACTTGTTTCAGATTGATGCCATAGTCCTTGAGAGTTTGCTTCATCCATAGAAGCTGAGCGCAACAGGATCTAGCAGCAATGTATTCAGCAGCAGTTGAGAGTGATACACAGTTCTGCTTCTTTGAAGACCAACAGACAATTGATCAACCCAGAAAGTGACATGTACCTGATGTAGACTTGCGATCCACCTTGTCACCAGCATAATCAGCATCCCAGAATCCAACCAAATCAAATTTTGAGCCCTTTGGATACCATAATCCGAGTGTTGGGGTGTAAGCCAAATATCGAAGAATTCGCTTCACCGCTAAGTGATGCGATTCCTTTGGTGCCGCTTGGAATCGAGCACACATGCAAACACTAAGCAAAATATATGGCCTAGATGCACATAGATAAAGTAAAGAACCAATCATGGAGCGGTATACCTTTTGATCGAACTCTTTACCATTGTCGTCGGGACCAAGATGGTGTTTGGCTGGCATTGGCGTCGTGTAACCTTTGCAATCTTCCATTCCAAACTTCTTCAGACAATCTTTGAGGTATTTTTCTTGAGATATGAAGATGCCATTCCTTTGCTGACGAATTTGAAGACCAAGGAAGAATTTCAGCTCACCCATCATGGACATCTGATATTGCTCTTGCATCATGTATCCAAACTCATCACTATACTTCTGGTTGGTGCAGCCGAAGATAATGTCATCCACATATATTTGGCACACAAACAGTTCACCATCATATGTCTTCGTGAAGAGTGTGGGATCGAGGGATCCAGGTTTGAAGCCTTTGCTCTTCAAGAAGTCTTTGATCGTATCATACCAAGCGCGAGGTGCTTGTTTGAGGCCATAGAGTGCTTTGTTTAGCTTGTACACCATATCAGGATGTTTTGGATCTTCAAAGCCAGGTGGTTGAGCGACATATACTTCTTCTTCAATCTTGCCGTTGAGAAATGCACTCTTCACATCCATTTGATATAGCAAGATGTTGTGGTGGTTAGTATAGGCTAGCAGTATGCGAATAGCTTCAAGCCTAGCAACAGGAGCAAATGTTTCATCGAAGTTAATTCCTTCAACTTGAGTATATCCTTGAGCCACAAGACGTGCTTTGTTTCTGACGACTTGACCATGCTCATCTTGCTTGTTTTGATATATCCATTTTGTTCCAATAATGTTATGCTTGCGAGGGTCAGGTCGCTTGACAAGTTCCCAAACATTGTTCAGCTTGAACTGTTGAAGTTCTTCTTGCATAACTTGAATCCATTCAGGTTCCATAAAGGCTTCAGCAACTTTCTTGGGTTCTGATATTGACACGAATGAAAAATGCCCACAGAAATTTGCTAACTGTGTTGCTCTTGAGCGAGTGAGTGGACCAGGTGCATTGATGCTGTCAATTATCTTCTCAATTTGTACTTCATTTGCAACACGAGGATGAACTGGACGAAGAACTTGGTCTTGCTAATCATTGTCATCATTGGGAGGATTGTCTTCAGTCTGAGCATTGTCTTCAGGTTGGTTAGGTGCAGAAATGATAAGTTCCTCTTTAGGCTGTGCTTCAGAAGGCATGATTTCACCAGTTCCCATCAGCTTGATAGATTCGCTGGGCGGAGCTTCGTCTAGTGTATTTGGCAGGAGTTCTCTCTGTGAACCATTGGTTTCATCAAATCTCACGTCCACAGTTTCGACGATTTTGTAGTGATAGAGGTTGAAGACTCTGTAGGAGTGCGAGTCCTTTCCATAGCCAAGCCTGAAGCCTTCGTGAGCTTTAGGTGCAAATTTTGACTTGTGATGGGGATCCTTGATCCAGCACCTAGCTCAAATACTCAAGTATGGCGACATTTGGCTTCTTGCCAGTAAGGAGCTCATAGGATGTTTTGTTCAGAAGCTTATGGATGTACACACGGTTGATGATATGACATGCTGTATCAATAGCTTCAGGCCAGAACTTTCTTAGTGTCTTGTATTCATCTAGCATTATTCGAGCCATCTCTATGAGGGTTCTATTCTTGCGCTCAATGATGCCATTTTGCTGAGGTGTGTACGGAGCAGAGAACTCATGAGTGGTTCCCATTGTATCCAAATAAAGATCAAGTCCAGTGTTCTTGAATTCAGTGCCATTGTCACTTCTGATATGCTTGATCTTCACGCCATAATTGTTCATTGCTCGATTGGCGAAGCGTCTGAAGAAATCTTGCACTTCAGTCTTGTAGAGAATTATGTGCACCCATGTGTATCTTGAGTAGTCATCAACAATGACGAAGCCATAGAGACATGCAGTTGTTGTGAGGGTGGAGTAGTGAGTAGGTCCAAATAAGTCCATGTGTAACAGCTCGAAGGGTTGAGAAGTCGTCATGATTGTCTTTGAGGGGTGCTTTGCCCTAGTCATCTTTCCAGGTTCGCAGGCACCACACAGATGATCCTTCTTGAACTTGACACCCTCGATGCCTATGACATGCTTCTTCTTGACGAGTGTGTGTAAGTTCCTCATGCCAGCATGCCCCAGCCTCCGATGCCAGAGCCAGCATTCTCAAGCTTTTGCGAGAAGACATACGGCAAGCTGTGGACCTGCTGAGAAATCCACCATGTATAGATCATCTTTTCGATACCCTTCAAAGACTAGAGACTTGTCAGATTCCATTAGTACAAGGCAACAATATTTTCCGAACAGCACAATCATGTTCAAGTCACAAAGCATTGAGACAGACATTAAGTTGAAACCAAGGGATTCAACAAGCATCACTTTATCCATGTGTAGATCCTTTGAGATTGCAACTCTACCTAGACCCAATACCTTGCTTTTACCAGTGTCGGCAAATGTGATGTGACTCTTGTCGGATGGACGTAAGGTTGAGTCCATGAGAAGACTTCGATCACCAGTCATATGATTTGTGCATCCGCTGTCCATAATCCATTCTGAAGCTTTTGGTGACATACCCTATAGTGCAGTTAGGAGGATAGGCTTCACAAGGAGTGTTGTGAAGCATAAGCATTTGACACACACAAGGATTGTCACAGCTTAGATCAAAGTTAGGACTCATACTATGACTGGTAAGCGATTCAGATGTGAAATATATAGTAAGTAATTTTATCATGCGTCCTTAATGTGTTTTAGGTCCCCAGCAATAGCATCGGACGCCTTTGATTGCAGGCTGGACACCTTTCTCTGCAAAAGAAAGTTAGTTCTTCTTCACCACCCACATTTTCAGGGGTGACTTAGAAGATATGAATCTAAGTGCAGCATCTGAGAATTTTGGCTTTGGAGCCCTAGCAAATAGCCTTGCAGGAGATGAATGATACTCATATGAATAAGCAGAAAAGTTCTTAGTTCTATGAACATAGCGGTTTGAAGACACACGCTCATATTCATAAGTCTGAGTATGATTTCCCTGCAAAACATTGGCGTTAGGGTGACTCAGGTGAGTCCTGTATCTGTATGAAGCCTTTGGGCCATATGAAGCCATAAGTCTGGGGTTTGTCTTCTTCCTTGGTGGTGTCATGATGACATTCACAGGAAGAGCCTCAATACGCTGTTTAGGTACCCAGATCTTCTTCATAGGTGGTTCATTCCTGCAGTTAGTACCAATGTACCTGGCAAACACTTCACCATTCTGATCCTTAAATAGTTTATAGTTTGCATCAAAGGATTCATCAATGATAATAGGATTAGCATAGGTAAAGCCAGATAAGGTGGATGGATCCACTAAAGGTTCCTTTGCAGCAACCCATGTGGTTTTGGGGTCTTGCTCGGGCTTCGAGACGAGCCATCAACATTCATTTTCCTCTCGAACCCAACACCCTCTTTCCTAGGGTTTGGTTCAGAATCCGCTTTTAAGGACATCGCAGAGTGTCGATGTCCTTCGACTTTTATACATCCTTGTTTCAAGCAATGTCTTCAACCTAGCATTTTCATCGGCAATAGTAGTGGTATCCTCCGCAGAGGGTTAGTAACCACATCGGTAGGTGAAGACAATGAAACAAGAGATGAGTGGAACATTGAAGAACAGATGTAGCATTATCACGCTCAATGCATTTTAGACATGGTGGTTCAAATCCATCCTGAGTAACGCTGATTTGTTGAGCAAGTAATGAATCGCGCTTCTTCTGAAGATTTTCATAATCCACTCTTATCTTTTCAAGGTCTTGCTTTCTTTGGAGACATTCAGAAGAAAGCTTCTCATGATCAGACAAGAGAGCATTATGTTGATCTTGAAGGGCGTCAAACTTGGAATGAAGTCTCTGAAGACTCTCAGCCAATGCTTTTGACTGATCCATTTCTTCGCCCAACATATCATCGCTCTTACTAAGCATGTCTTGAACCCTTTCCAAGACTCTTTGTTGTTTAGTGGCAAGGGAAGCAAGCTTGACATAACTGGGGCCAAATTCATCACCTGATTCATCATCACTAGTTTCAGAGAGGTAGCATTCAGTTACCTTATCACCCCTTGCCATGAGGCATGGTGAAGATGATGGCGATTCAGGTACAAAAGTCATCTCTTTAATAGACTCCTTGTAGTCCTCAAACCAAGGATCATGACGAGTACGATGACCTTCATAGACCTTGGATAGCCAGTCCTAGACTAGCTTCGACGTTTCCAGAGCACTCACATGGCCATATTGTCCTTTGGTCAGATGACCACAGATAATGTTCTTGGCAGTAGAGTCCAGTTGAACGAACTTCTTGACATCAGTAGGGGTGACACCTTCACCAGTTTTGGGAACGCCGTTCTTGACGACATACCAGAGGTCGACATCAATGGCTTCAAGATGCATATGCATCTTATTCTTCCAGTAGGGATATTCAGTTCCATCAAACACGGGGCAAGCAGCGGAGACTTTGATTATCCCTGCAGTCGACATAGCTAAAACCCCAGGTGGTTAAACCGAATCACACAGAACAAGGGAGTACCTCGCTTTGATACCAATTGAAAGTGCTAGTTATCGACTAGAGGGGGTGAATAGGCAATTTTTATGAAAGTCTTCAAAACTTGGATGTTTCAAAGACAAACAATAGAAATGACCTATTTGATATGCAGCGGAAGATAAACTACAATAACCAAACCATAGTCAAGTATGCAATGATGTGAAAGTACATGACTAATAGCAGCTAAGTAGTAAGGATCAGTATGGAAGATAGTATGAAGCCAATCAACGATAGTAGTCAAGCAATGGAGTCAAACAGATACGACAGATAGGCAATGACTTCACGAAGACAAACTCTAAGTAAAGGAAGGGAGAGGATAGAACCAGTTGCTTGTTGAAGACACAGGATTTGTTGGACCAGTTCCAGTTGTTGTGACAACTATACGTCTGGTTAGGGAGGCTGAGATTCAACTCAGAAGACCGTGTCTTCACCTTATTCCCCTTGAGCTAAAGACACACAGTCCTCGCCCAATCACTCTGGTAAGTCTTCAAGGTAGACTTCCAAACCTTCACAGACTTCGTTCATCGGCGATCCACGATGACTCTTGGATGCTCAGAACGCGACGCCTAACTGGCTGGAGGATTCACAGTCCTCAAGTGTAATAAGTCTTCAGGTCACACAGACAGAAAGACTTCAGTGATGCCTAACACTCTTTGGCTCTGGGTGTTTGGGCTTGGTCCTCGCAAGGATTTCTCTCTCTCAAAGGCTTCGAGGTGGGTTGCTCTCAAACGACAAAAGCCGTGCACTAACTCTGAGCAGCCACCAATTTATGGTGTAGGGGTGGGCTATTTATAGCCACTGGGCAACCCGACCTGATATGTCTGAAATGACCCTGGGTCACTAAGGAACTGACACGTGTTCCAACGGTCAGATTTCAAACACACACGATAACTTTACTTGGGCTACAAGCAAAGCTGACTCATCCAGCTCTAGATAAGTTTTGCTCTCATTGTCTTCGCTCGAAGACATAGGATTTGGGTTGAGCATCACTTCAGTCATTTCGACTTAGTTCACTTGGACCCCACTTAACGATGCGGTGGTTCCTATGACTCAACAAAGAAGAAAAGGAAACAACAAAATCACACACAGTCTTCAAGCGCTCCATAGTCTTCACTCAATGTCTTCTCATGTCATAGTCTTCAATATGAATATCTTCACATTCCACCATTGTCTTCAATGTCTTCATACATTTTTAGGGGTCATCTCCGGTAGGTAAACCGAATCAATGAGGGACACTACCTGCGTTATCCTGCAATTCTCACAAACGCATCAGTCCCTCAACCAACTTTGTCATCAATACTCCAAAACCAACTAGGGGTGGCACTAGATGCACTTACAGCTTTTCTTGAAGTCCATGTGTTGGTTTCAAGGATTTTATGAGTTGTCCAAGGTGCTATGAAGGAATTATCCAAAGATTGGTCATACATCATCCAAATGAAGAGAGTTGGAAAGATTCAAGGTTGATCAAGACTAAGTCAAGAGTGAATCAAGTTGATCAACACACAAAGCGTAGAAGATGTACCGAGAGGGATCAAGTGATCCCATGGTATGGTAAGCATTGTCAATTACGTTTTGTGTACTAACCCATGGTCTTCGTGAGAGTTCTTTGTGGGGTTAGGATGCGGTGTGCAAGTTCAAGTGATGCATCATGAAGAGATCAAGTGCTTGAAGCTTGTCGTCCATTGTGGTGACAATGGACTTGTGAAGATGAGCCGAAGAGTGGCTCACCCATAGTGGACTATGGGGGAGCAATCATCTAGTCTTCATCGAGCCAACGCAATCAAGAAAGGTGGTCCAACTTGAGGGAGTCAAGATCGCCATCATCTAGCTCAAGTGGACCATGTGCAAGGCAAAGGTTTTCCCTTGATAGGTTTTCTATTTTACCGGTCTCATGGTGGTAGTTGGGAGACCGGGTTATAGGATCGTTTGCCGTTCTATCAAGGGGGGCTCTCAAGTTGGTAGCTTGATCGTATCATTAGTAGAGAGCTCAAACCATTGCATCCTTGCATCATGTTTCTTGGTTCTTGTTTGATTCTCTTTATAAGTCTTAGAGCTTATGGTCATCTTGATGACAAGATTGAGTTCATCGAAAACAGAGTTCGCATGCGTCTTCTATGATGTTTTCGGTGTTAGAAGTTTTACCGGTCTTATCCGAGAAAGGGTTCTCATCATTTTCTTATGGGACTTTTCTCATTTGCTTCTTATTTATATTTCTATCAAGATTGTGTTAGCCCATGTCATTAGCTTTCCAACAAACTTGGTTTCGTTGAATTTGGAGTCCGTTTGCAAAAGTTGTGGCAGTTTTGGTGTTCTGAAAAAGGCTGCAGCGGTACTACTGCGAATTGGAGCGGATGTAATTTTTTACTACCGCTCCAGAGCGGTACTACCGCGGCTCCTACAACGGTAGTACCGCTCCGGACCAAAAACTCGTCCCAAGTCCTGCGGTGGTAGGCCCGGGTGTATTTTTTTAGTACCGCTCACAAGCAATAGTACCGCTACCCTTTGCGGTAGTACCGCGATCCCTAGCGGTAGTACCGTGAGGATGAGCGGTAGTAACGCTCCGGCGGTTCTACTGGCCTTTTGCCTCCTCGCTGTTGTTTTTCAAAGGGGTACTACTGCCCTAGCGGTAGTACCGCTCCTTGGAGCGATAGTACCGCTCTGTGCGGGCTGTGAGCGTAACAGTTGGATTTTTCCCCACCTATAAAAGGGGGTGTCGGTGTCAAAACCGGCGGATCTCGGGTAGGGGGTCCCGAACTATGCGTCTAGGCGGATGGTAACAGGAGACAAGGGACGCGATGTTTTACCCAGGTTCGGGCCCTCTTGATGGAGGTAAAACCCTACGTCCTGCTTGATTAATATTGATGATGTGTATTACAAGAGTGGATCTACCACGAGATCAAGGAGGCTAAACCCTAGAAGCTAGCCTATGGTATGATTGTTGTAATGGAGGTTATGTCCTACGGACTGAAGCCCTCCGGTTTATATAGACACCGGAGAGGGCTAGGGTTACACAGAGTCGGTTATAATGGTAGAAGATCTACATATCCGTATTGCCAAGCTTGCCTTCCACGCCAAGGAAAGTCCCATCCGGACACGGGACGGAGTCTTCAATCTTGTATCTTCGTAGTCTTGGAGTCTGGCAGACGATGATAGTCCGGCTGTCCGGACACCCCCTAGTCCAGGACTCCCTCAGTAGTGTTGGGGAACGTAGTAATTTCAAAAATTTCCCTACGCACACGCAAGATCATCATGGTGATGTATAGCAACGAGAGGGGAGAGTGTTGTCTACATACCCTTGTAGACCCGGCGGAAGCGATCTGGCGTAGAGGAAGTAGTCGACGTTCTCCTCGCGATCCGACCGATCCGGCGCCGTTACTCCGGCGCCCGAGTTCTTGACACACGTACAGCTCGATGGCGTCCCTCGTACTCGATCCAGCCGAGTGTCGAGGAGAGTTCGTCAAGACGACGGCGTGGTGGCGATCTTGATGTTTCACTGCGAGGCTTCGCCTAAGCTTGACAGTATAACCGAGGTGGAATATGGTGGAGGGGGCACCGACACGGCTAAGGAGCGATCTCACGATCAACTTGTGTGTTCCAAGGTGTCCCCTGCCCTGTATATAAAGGAGCCAAGGGGAGGGGGGCGGCCAAAGGGGTGCGCCAAGGAGTCCTACTCCCTCCGGGTAGGATTCCCCCAATCCTAGTTGGACTAGGATTCCGGAGGGAGAGAGAGAGGGGCGGCCCCTTCTCCTAGTCCTAGTAGGACTAGGGAAGGGGGGGCGCGCCCTCCTAGGGCTGCCCTTCTCCTTTCCACTATGGCCCATTGAGGCCCATTTACCTCCCGGGGTTCCGTAACCTCCGGTACTCGATAAATTCCGTTTTCGCCGGAACCATTCGAACTCCAAACATAGGCTTCAATATATCAATCTTTATGTCTCGACCATTCCGAGACTCCTCGTCATGTCCGTGATCACATCCGGGACTCGAACTCCTTGGTACATCAAAATACATAAACTCATAATAAGCATCATCGTAACCTTAAGCGTGCGGACCCTACGGTTCGAGAACAATGTAGACATGACCTAGAACTATTCACGGTCAATAACCAACAGCGGGACCTGGATGCCCATATTGGTTCCTACATATTCTCTGAAGATCTTTGTCGGTCGGACCGCATAACAACATCGTTGTTCCTTTGTCACCGGTATGTTACTTGCCCGAGATTCGATCGTCGGTATCAATACCTAGTTCAATCTCGTTATCGCAAGTCTCTTTACTCGTTCCGTAATACATCATCTCACAACTAACTCATTAGTTGTAGTGCTTGCAAGGCTTAAGTGATGTGCATTACCGAGAGGGCCGAGATACCTCTCCGACAATCGGAGTGACAAAACCTAATCTCAAATCGCCAACCCAACATCTGCCTTTGGAGACACTGTAGTACTCCTTTATAATCACCCGATTACGTTGTGACGTTTGGTAGCACCAAAGTGTTCCTCCGTAAGCGGAGTTGCATAATCTCATAGTTACGGGAACATGTATAAGTCATGGATAAAAGCAGTAGCAACATACTAAACGATCGTGTGCTAAGCTAAGGGAATGGGTCATGTCAATCAGATCATTCTACTAATGATGTGACCTTGTTAATCAAATAACAACTCCTTGTTCATGGTTAGGAAACATAACCATCTTTGATTAACAAGCTAGTCTAGTAGAGGCATACTAGTGACATGTTGTTTGTCTATGCATTCACACATGTATCATGTTTCCGGTTAATACAATTCTAGCATGAATGATAAACATTTATCATGAAATAAGGAAATAAATAATAACTTTATTATTGCCTCTAGGGCATATTTCCTTCAGTCTCCCACTTGCACTAGAGTCAATAATCTAGTTCACATCGCCATGTGATTGAACACCAATAATCATATCTGTATATGATTAACACCCATAGTTCACATCGTCATGTGACCAACACCCAAAGGGTTTACTAGAGTCAATAATCTAGTTCACATCGCTATGTGATTAATACCCAAAGAGTACTAAGGTGTGATCATGTTTTGCTTGTGAGAGAATCTTAGTCAGCGGGTCTATCATATTGAGCCGTATGTATTTTGCAAATATTCTATGTCTACAATACTCTTGCGGAGCTACTCTAGCTAATTGCTCCCACTTTCAATATGTATCTAGATCGAGACTTAGAGTCATCGGATCGGTGTCAAAACTTGCATCGGCGTAACCCTTTACGGCCTAACCTTTTGTCACTTCCATAATCGAGAAACATATCCTTATTCCACTAAGGATAATTTTGACATTGTCGATGATCTACTCCTAGATCACTATTGTATTCCCTCAATAGATGTGGTACACAGCATGGCATACTTTATAGAACCTATGGCCAAGGCATAGGAATGACTTTCATTCTCTTTCTATCTTCTGCCGTGGTCGGGTTTTGAGTCTTACTCAATTTCACACCTTGTAACACAGGCAAGAACTCTTTCTTTGATTGTTCCATTTTGAACTACTTCAAAAACTTGTCAAGGTATGTACTCATTGAAAAAACTTATCAAGCGTCTTGATCTATCTCTATAGATCTTAATGCTCAATATGCAAGCAGCTTCACCGAGGTATTTCTTTGAAAAACTTCTTTCAAACACTCCTTTGTGCTTTTTGAGAATAATTCTACATTATTTCTGATCCACATTATGTCATACATATGCTTATCAGAAATGCTGTAGTGCTCCCACTCACTTTCTTGTAAATACAGGCTTCACCGCAAGTCTGTATAAAACGATATGCTTTGATCCACTTATCAAAGCGTGTATTCCAACTCCGAGATGCTTGCACCAGTCCATAGATGGATCGCTGGAGCTTGCACACTTTGTTAGCTCCCTTTGGATCGAAAAAAAACTTCTGGTTGTATCATATACAACTCTTCCTCCAGAAAACCATTCAGGAATGCAGTTTTTACATCCATTTGCCAAATTTCATAAATTGTGGCAATTGCTAACATGATTCGGACAGACTTAAGCATCGCTACAGTTGAGAAAATCTCATTGTAGTCAACATCTTGAACTTTGTCGAAAACCTTTTTGCAACAAGTCGAGCTTTGTAGATAGTAACACTACTATCAACGTCCGTCTTCCTCTTGAAGATCCATTTATTTTCTATGGTTTGCCGATCATCGGGCAAATCCATCAAAGTCCATACTTTGTTCTTATACATGGATCATATCTCAGATTTCATGGCCTCAAACCATTTTGCGGAATCTGGGCTCATCATCGCTTCCTCATAGTTCGTAGGTTTGTCATGGTCAAGTAACACGACCTCCAGAACAGGATTGCCGTACCACTCTGGTGCGAATCTCACTCTGTTTTACCTACGAGGTTCGGTAGTAACTTGATCTGAAGTTACATGATCATCATCATTAACCTCCTCACTAATTGGTATAGTAGCCACAAGAACAGATTTCTGTGATGAACTACTTTCAATAAGGAACAGTACTGATTACCTCATCAAGTTCTACTTTCCTCCCACTCACTTCTTTCGAGAGAAACTCCTTCTCTAGAAAGGATCCATTTTTAAGCAACGAATATCTTGCCTTCGGATCTGTGATAGAAGGTGTACCCAACAATTTCCTTTGGGTATTCTATGAAGACGCACTTCTCGATTTGGGTTCGAGCTTATCGAGGATGAAACTTTTCACATAAGCATCACAACTCCAAACTTTAAGAAGCGACAACTTTGGTTTCTTGCTAAACCACAGTTCATATAGTGTCGTCTCAACGGATTTAGATGGTGCCCTATTTAACGTGAATGCAGCTGTCTCTAATGCATGATCCCAAAAGCGATATTGGTAAATCGGTAAGAAACATCATAGATTGTACTATATCCAATAAAGTACGGTTATGACGTTCGGACACACCATTATGATGTGGTGTTCGGTGGCATGAATTTGTGAAGCTATTCCACATTGTTTTAATTGAAGACCAAACTTCGTAACTCAAATATTTGTCTCCGCGATCAGATCGTAGAAACCTTATTTTCTTGTCACGATGATTTTTCCACTTCACTCTGAAATTCTTTGAACCTTTCAACTATTTCAGACTTATGTTTCATCAAGTAGATATACCCATATCTGCTCAAATCATCTGTGAAGGTCAGAAAATAATGATACTTGTCATGAGCCTTAATATTCATCGGACCACATACATCGGTATGTATGATTTCCAACAAATCTGTTGCTCGCTCCAATGTTAGGAGAACGGTGTTTTAGTCATCTTTCCCAAGAGGCATGATTCGCAAGCATCAAGTAATTCATAATCAAGTGATTCCAAAATCCCATCAGCATGGAGTTTCTTCTTGCGCTTTACACCAATATGACTTAAACAGCAGTGCCACAAAAAAGTTGCACTATCATTATTAACTTTGCATCTTTTGGTTTCAATATTATGAATATGTGTATCACTACGATCGAGGTCCAACAAACCATTTTTGTTGGTGTGTATGACCATAGAAGGTTTTATTCATGTAAGCAGAACAACAATTGTTCTCTAACTTAAATGAATAACCGTATTGCAATAATCATGATCAAATCATATTCATGCTCAACGCAAACACCAAATAACATTTATTTAGTTTTAACACTAATCCCGAAAGTATAGGGAGTGTGCGATGATGATCATATCAATCTTGAAACTACTTTCAACACACATCGTCACTTCACCCTTAACTAGTTTACATTTTATTACGCAACTCCGTTTGAGTTACTACTCTTAGCAACCGAACCAGTACCAAATACCGAGGGTTGCTATAAACACTAGTAAAGCACACATCAAACACTGTATATCAAATATACCCTTTTTTTACTTTGCCATCCTTCTTATCCACCAAATATTTAGGGCAGTTCCGCTTCCAGTGACCATTTCCTTTGCAGTGTAAACACTCAGTTTCAGGCTATGGTCCAGCTTTGGGCTTCTTCGCAGGAGTGACAACTAGCTTGTCTTTCCACTTGAAGTTCCCTTTCTTTCCCTTTGCCCTTTACTTGAAACTAGTGATCTTGTCAACCATCAACACTTGATGCTCTTTCTTGATTTCTACCTTCGTCGATTTCAACATCACGAAGAGCTCGGGAATCATTTTCATCATCCTTTGCATACTATAGTCCATCATGAAGTTCTACTAACTTGGTGATGGTGACTTAGAGAATTCATCAATCACTATCTTATCCGGAAGATTAACTCCCACTTGATTCAAGCAATTGTAGTACTCGAGACAATCTGAGCACATGCTCACTAGTTGAGCGATTCTCCTCCATCTTTTAGCTATAGAACTTGTTGGAGACTTCATATCTCTCAACTCGGTATTTGCTTGAAATATTAACTTCAACTCCTGGAACATCTCATATGGTCCATGATGTTCAAAACATCTTTGAAGTCCCGATTCTAAGCTGTTAAGCATGGTGCACTTAAACTATCAAGTAGCCATCATATTGAGCTAGCCAAACGTTCATAACGTTTGCATCTGCTCCTGCAATAGGTCTGTCACCCAGCGGTGCATTAAGGACATAATTCTTCTGTGCAGCAATGAGGATAAACCTCCGATCACGGATCGAATCCGCATCATTGCTACTAACATTTTTCAACACTATTTTCTATAGGAACATATCAAAAATAAACATATGAAAGCAACAACGCGAGCTATTGATCTACAACATGGTTTGCAAAATACTACCAGGACTAGGTTCATGATAAATTTAAAGTTCAATTAATCATATTACTTAAGAACTCCCACTTAGACAGACATCTCTCTAGTTATCTAAGTGATCACGTGATCCAAATCAACTAAACCATAACCGATCATCACGTGAGATGGAGTAGTTTTCAATGGTGAACATCTTATGTTGATCATATCTACTATATGATTCACGCTCGACCTTTCGGTCTCCGTGTTCCGAGGCCATATCTGCATATGCTAGGCTCGTCAAGTATAACCCGAGTATTCTGCGTGTGCAAAACTGGCTTGCACCCGTTGTAGATGGACGAGAGCTTATCACACCCGATCATCACGTGGTGTGCAGGCACGACGAACTTTGGCAGCGGTGCATACCGGGAGAACACTTCTTGATAATTTAGTGAGAGATCATCTTATAATGCTACCGTCAATCAAAGCAAGATAAGATGCATAAAAGGATAAACATCACATGCAAATCAATATAAGTGATATGATATGGTCATCATCATCTTGTGCTTCACGATCCCCATCTTGCAGCACCACCATGATCACCATCGCCACCGGCGCGACACCTTGATCTCCATCGTAGCATCGTTGTCGTCTCGCCAAACTTATGCTTCTACGACTATCGCTACCGCTTAGTGATAAAGTAAAGCATTACAGGGCGATTGCATTGCATACAATAAAGCGACAACCATATGGCTCCAGCCGATTGCCGATAACCGGTTACAAAACATGATCATCTCATACAATAAAATATAGCATCACGTCTTGACCATATCACATCACAACATGCCTGCAAAAACAAGTTAGGCGTCCTCTACTTTGTTGTTGCAAATTTTACGTGGCTGCTACGGGCTTAAGCAAGAACCAGTCTCACCTACGCATCAAAACCACAACGATATTCGTCAAATAGACTCGTTTAACCTTCTCAAGGACCGGCGTAGCCTTTCAGTTCAACTAAAGTGAGAGAGACAGCACCCACCGGTCACCTTTAAGCAACGAGTGCTCATGGCGGTGAAACCAGTCTCGCGTAAGCGTCTGGCGTAATGTCGGTCGGGCGCTTCATCTCACAATACCGCTGAACCAAAGTATGACATCTGGTAGGTAGTATGACTTGTATCGCCCACAACTCACTTGTGTTCTACTCGTGCAAAACATCAAACCATAGAAAAACCTAGGCTCGGATGCCTTTGTTGGGGAGCGTAGTAATTTCAAAAATTTCCCGCACACGCAAGATCATCATGGTGATGTATAGCAGCGAGAGGGAGAGTGTTGTCTACATACCCTTGTAGACCCGGCGGAAGCGATCACAACGTAGAGGAAGTAGTCGACGTTCTCCTCGCGATCCGACCGATCCGGCGCCGTTACTCCGACGCCCCGAGTTCTTGACACACGTACAGCTCGATGGCGTCCCTCGTACTCGATCCAGCCGAGTGTCGAGGAGAGTTCCGTCAAGACGGCGTGCAGGACGATCTTGATGTTTCACCGGCGCGAGGCTTCGCCTAAGCTTCATGACAGTATAACCGAGGTGGAATATGGTGGAGGGGGCACCGCACACGGCTAAGGAGCGATCTCACGATCAACTTGTGTGTTCCAAGGTGTCCCCTGCCCCAGATATAAAGGAGCCAAGGGGAGGGGGGCGCGGCCAAAGGGTGCGCTAAGGAGTCCTACTCCCTCGGGAGTAGGATTCCCCCAATCCTAGTTGGACTAGGATTCCGGGGGGAAAGAGAGAGGGGCGGCCCCTTCTCCTAGTCCTAGTAGGACTAGGGAAGGGGGGGCAGCGCCTCCTAGGGCTGCCCTTCTCCTTTCCACTATGGCCCATTGAGGCCCATTTACCTCCCGGGGTTCCGGTAACCTCCGGTACTCGGTAAATTCCGTTTTACCGGAACCATTCGAACTCCAAACATAGGCTTCCAATATATCAATCTTTATGTCTCGACCATTCCGAGACTCCTCGTCATGTCCGTGATCACATCCGGGACTCGAACTCCTTGGTACATCAAAATACATAAACTCATAATAAGCATCATCGTAACCTTAAGCGTGCGGACCCTACGGTTCGAGAACAATGTAGACATGACCTAGAACTATTCACGGTCAATAACCAACAGCGGGACCTGGATGCCCATATTGGTTCCTACATATTCTCGAAGATCTTTGTCGGTCAGACCGCATAACAACATCGTTGTTCCTTTGTCATCGGTATGTTACTTGCGAGATTCGATCGTCGGTATCCAATACCTAGTTCAATCTCGTTACCGCAAGTCTCTTTACTCGTTCCGTAATACATCATCTCACAACTAACTCATTAGTTGTAGTGCTTGCAAGGCTTAAGTGATGTGCATTACCGAGAGGGCCCAGAGATACCTCTCCGACAATCGGAGTGACAAAACCTAATCTCAAATCGCCAACCCAACATCTCGCCTTTGGAGACACCTGTAGTACTCCTTTATAATCACCCGATTACGTTGTGACGTTTGGTAGCACCAAAGTGTTCCTCCGTGGCGGAGTTGCATAATCTCATAGTTACAGGAACATGTATAAGTCATGGATAAAAGCAGTAGCAACATACTAAGCGATCGTGTGCTAAGCTAAGGGAATGGGTCATGTCAATCAGATCATTCTACTAATGATGTGACCTTGTTAATCAAATAACAACTCCTTGTTCATGGTTAGGAAACATAACCATCTTTGATTAACAAGCTAGTCTAGTAGAGGCATACTAGTGACATGTTGTTTGTCTATGCATTCACACATGTATCATGTTTCCGGTTAATACAATTCTAGCATGAATGATAAACATTTATCATGAAATAAGGAAATAAATAATAACTTTATTATTGCCTCTAGGGCATATTTCCTTCAAGTAGCCCCTGAACCTGGCTTCAATGACGATGAGTCCGGCGCGCATAATGTTCGGCATTGCAAGGCGGGTTCCTCCTTTGTATAATCAAGAGAAGATTGTGAACACCAGGATTGTGTCCGGCTCTGCAAAATAAATTCCACATTCCACCGTTGAGAGAATAATATATACACAAGTTCAATCTGCTGACGTATTTTGCGGCATGACATCACACCACTACCAAGCCTTTACTTGAATCATTTTTTACTATACCACCTCAGCGTGTTTAGCGAAGCAGTTTCCTTGGCACGTCTTGTTGAAGCAGCGATCGTGTTCCCCTTATTCTGGGATTCTCATCAATACAGACGTGGGTAACCCAACCGCGCCCGTCGCCACGCCTCCTCCATCGAAGGCGAATCCCAAACGGTCACGGAGACGGCTCTTGGTATTCCCCTTCTTTATAACAGGACCAAGGCTCGTTCTTTTCTTCAATCTTCCACCGAATCTTCTCCTTGCTCCAAGTTCCAACACCCAGAGCCCCAGATTCAAGCGCTTCGGACCATCAACAATGTCCGGCTCCGACCTCCAGGGCCGGTGGATGCCCTCCTCCGTTACGGAGGAGGACGTGCTAAAGCTGCGAGAAGCCAAGTACCTGTCCTACGAGATCTCGCACAGGCTGGTCGAAGGGCAGGCCATCCCTACCCCCGAGCCCGGCGAATATGTCGTCTTTGTATCCCACCTCCGTCGGGGCCTAGGCTTCCCGACGGATCCTTTTGTGAGAGGGCTCTTGTTCTACTACGGGTTGGAATTCCACGACTTGGCTCTGGAGTCCATCCTCCATATCTCTACATTCATCGTTGTCTGCGAAGCCTTCCTCCGCGTCACCCCCCACTTCGGCCTGTGGCTGAAGACCTTCAATGTGGAGCCGAAGATGGTCGGGGGGCGTCGCGCTGAATGCGGCGGGGCGGCCATAAACAGGAGGGCCGATGCCCTGTGGCCGGAGGGCTCCTTCCAAGAGGAGCTCGGCTTATGGTAGCAGGAGTGGTTCTATATCACCGCTCCGAGGGGCAGCAGGCAGAAGCCGCCGCCTCCGTTCCGCTCGGGACCTCCACGACGGTTGATGTCGTGGGTCAACCAAGGGCTCAATTGGGGGCCATCAAAAGACATGCCCCTATTGCAGGGCCGGATTCGAGACCTCCAAGCGAGGGAGATCGATCTGGTCATGGTGATGCAGGTTATGCTAATTAGGCGTCTCCTGCCCTGCAAACGCCGTCCTCTCCGGCTATGGGAGTTCAATCCGGAGGGACCACGGATTCTCCAACACTTCATGGGTACGACACCCGTGGAGATGTACAAGTTGTTCTTTGGACCACAAGTGGCGTGTCCGGAATTGACCGAGGATGCCGGCCTAAGCTGCAATCGCCCAGATACTCAAGTAAGTAGCTCAGTGTTCGGACGTACCATTTGTTTGCCCTTCTTCGATTCGCCTTTTAACCCAGTATCCTTCACCAGGAGTGGATAGCGCAAGCAAAGCTGATACGGTGTCCGGCCCCCCTCCCAGAGACCGCGCTGGAGCCCGTGCTGGTCAGAATGTTGGAGGTTGCGCCTTCAGAAGAAGGCGAGGGGGAAAATATAGGAGCTACCGTCCCGCCCAAAGGGGCGCTTGAAGAAGGGGGGATCGAGAATCCCTCCCTCCAGGGGGAGAAGAGGACCGCCTCCGAAGACCCGGAGGCCAAAGCCCCTAAGCGGGGGAAGAAATCTTCGCCGGAGGGTCCTGCGTCCGGGGAGGCCCCGGCCGCACCGTCTTCTCTAAAGAATCAGCCCTCTAGTGAGCCGTGAGTAAAGGAAAAGGGGAGTTCATTAATAAGAAACATCCTTTATTTGTGCTTCTGAGGATAACCGAAATTGTTACCTTGTAGTTCGGATCTGCGGCCCTCTCAGATGAGCTCGTCTTCGGGGGATCATCATCCGGAGATGATGGAGAGCGAGACGCCTCCGTCTGCTGCGCCGTCGGATATGGCGGACGAGCCTGAAGTGTCGTCACGGAGGGTATCCCCAAGCCCGGCAGAGCCGAAGAGTTCGGCGCCGACAAGTGTTCGGCCGGGGAGCTAAAGGATCTGCTTGAGAGGGCGTTCGTCTTAGAAGATCACCGCGCATTGATGCGCATGGTGATTGGAAGGATTTCGTCCGCCGAAAGCGGATTGCATAGTGCCGTCTGGAGTTTGCTGGCGGGGTTTGAGGTACGTAAAAACGACGCGCCTTTTTGACAGTTTTGCACATAAAAGTGCGCCCTGTATAAATAGTAGCCCCTGAGACTCAGTAGGTTGTCGAAAGCGACGGTGTGCCGAGGATCAAAATCTTAGGTATTGAATGTCGCCCTTCCTATGCAGGTGGCGGATAGTCCGGGGGCTAGCCGGACTGATGGGGTTGCCGAATTAATGCGGCAACTCGATGTGGCGGATGCAGACATCGCGCTAGTCAACAAGCGACTTGACGAGTCGCAAGGTAAATTGGTTCTCCGCAGTTACCTATTAAGGGAGAGAAAGCCCACCTCTTACAATATTTATGCTTGACGCAGATGGTGCTGCTGCTATGGAGAGCCTTCGGGCAGAACTTGCTCAAGCCAAGGAGCAGGCCAGAACGAGTGATGCGGCTGCCTCGAGGGCGGCCGAGGAGTTAGAAGCCGGAAGGGCTGCACATCGCGAAGCGAGGAAGAGATGGCCGAATTGGCCATTAAATTGAAGGATGCTACCGACCGCAATGAGGCTCTTGGAAAGGAGCGTCTGTCAGAGCGAGAAGACCTCGTGAAGGCCACCGCCGAAGCCAAGGATGCCCGTTCTGCAATGCGGGCTATGAAGGAGGAGCTGCGTCAGGCCGGAGACATTGTGGCTGGCAAGCCTTTTCTGCTACGCCGCAGGTTTACGGATCCGAAGTATGTCCAGCTTGGCCAGCTGTGGGGTCCGGAGGATCCATATATGGACTTAGCGGTTGTGCACTTCCAAAGCCAGAAGGATCACCAGACGGAAGAGCTATTTTGGTCTCAATTCCATAGTCCGGATCGCTCACTTCCGCTGACCGATCGTTTGGCCGAATGGGTTGAACTGAATAGGTTGTCCGGACTTGCCATGACGGATATCGTGACTCATGTCTCGCCGGAGAGGCCCAAGCCGACGAGCTATTTTGGCTTATTGCAGCAGTTTCTTGGGGCGGTGCCACATATCAAGGAGATGAAGCGGTCGACCTGTATAGAGGGTGCGCGGATGGCCCTTGCCCGTGTGAAGACACATTGGATAGAGATGGATGCCGCCGCTGTTGCAGCCCAGGGTTCGGACGAAAGCCGGTTACCCGCCGAGCACTATTTTGGGGAGGTTATGCGTGGTGCTCGTGTAATAGAGTCGCAGTGCTCGAAAAATGTCACGTTCAAATGAATGGTTGTAAGACAATGGTTATGATGTAATCGCTTTTTATACTTGTGCGTTCCAAGTATTGAAATATCTCCTATGAGGCCGTTTATGTATACATGTGTATAACCTGAAAGATGGCAGTCTTCGGCTTCAGCCCCCACGCACAAGGTGCGGGGTGTTCGCAAAAATAGCGCGTTTTCACACTTAATCCGACATCTCGGTCCTGTTGAGGAGGTGGTAGCGTAGCGAACGAGGCAATCCGGACTATGATGCTTTATCACTTTCACTTAGCCATTGGAGTTCGAGGGTGGGGCTACGATATAGCCCCTGGGGGCACCGCGCTCCTCCGAACCGGGCGCGTGTGTGCTGACCGAAAGCGGTCCTTCGTTAAAGCGGGGAATTCTAAACATTCCGGTTGTCGATCGAGTGGTTGACCAGTCTCTCATTGTATCATCATGATCGATTTTGGCTTTCTCTCTTGGTGCTCGCCCAGCCCGAACTGGGCACAATCGCAGAGTTCTCCTGGTGCGCGTTAGCCGATGATCTGAACGTAAGGCAGCAAAACACAGGAGCCGGAAAACCCAACATTTGACCAAAGACATGATTCGAGCTGATGCATATAAGGCCTAATCTCGAGACGCCGAACACTCCCTAAGGTGTTCGGTCTTTATAATAATGGGCGAGAACAATGCCCTAAGCCCCTAGTGTCGAGTGCGGGCAAGGTCATCGACGCGCCGATGCCAAAACGTCGAGCTCCACGCTGGTTATAATGAGAAGCCAGGGGATTGTAGCAACAAGAGACAGTAAAAAAGGTTTACGCAGGGTCTTAATCTGAAAAGAATCCTTGCAACGGGTCCCTACTGCACGTCTGTGCCTGTGTCTCCGTTGTGCCATTATCCTGGACGGGTGTGCACGTCGTTCATCTGTAAAAAGAGAGGAACTTAGATTGAAAGGAAATCGTGCGAAAAAAGGTGTATGAAAAATATTAATAAGTAGAGCGGAGTCTATATTAGCTCATTGTTGCTTATACGCGCAACCCCTTGTAGAGGGGTGTGCAGCTAGGGAGCCCCTAGCTTATTTGTGCCGGACTCGTCTATCCGTGTCCAGGGTCTTTAAGTGACCCTCGCAATGAAATGATGCCACGTGGACCGGGCAGTTTAAGTGTAAGAGACGCGTAATGTGGTATAGCGTTGAAGCGGACAAAAGCTTCACGTCCCAGTAGTGCTTGATAGCCACTTTTGAACGGGGCGACATGAAAGATTTGTTTTTCGCGTCGGAAGTTGTTCGGTGACCCGAACACTACTTCTAGTAATAAGGAGCCTGTGCTTTTGGCGTAAGGGCCTGGCATCACTCCTTTAAAGGGAGTGCGGCTATGTCGAATTTTAGTAAGGTCCATCCCCAACTGGCAAGTTGTGTTTGGATATAGCAGGTTTAAATCGCTGCCTCCATCCATCAGGACTTGTGTAAATTGTAGTCCGCCGATTATAGGATCCAATATCAGAGCAGGCAATCCTGCATTTCGAACACTTCTGGAATAATCCAGGTGGTCAAACGTGATTGGTTTTGACATCCAATCTCGAGGTTCCGCTGGGGTGGATCGTGCGAGACCCATCTTAGCGGGTGCCGCATTGTTTTTCCATATCATCACATGAAGTGAGTTTACTGCTTTGACTTCCTGTGGGAAAGTCTTTTGTTTTCCGGTGCTCTGCTGGTGGGGTTTCTCATCGTCTTCGCTTGATGCGTCGAGCCCCTTGTGTTCGGCGTTGAGTCGGCCGGACTGTTTGAAAACCCAGCAATCTTGGTGGGTGTGATTTGCAGGCCTTCCGGGGGTACTGTGGATTTGACATATCCGATCCAAAATTTTGTTTAAGTTGGATAGCTCATCACTGTTATCCTTAAGAGGCAGTGTTTTGTTGTTTGGCCTCGAGCTTTTGAATCCGGCGTTGACCGCCGTATTCTTTGGGCTTTTTTCTTTATTCCGGTGCTGATCCTTTCTGCGCCGTGATTTTCCGTTTCCATCTCTAGTCTCGGATGTACTCGGGTCGCTGGTGTTGCGTCTTGCTAGCCAGCTATCTTCCCCCGTGCAAAAGCGGGTCATAAGGCTTGTTAGCGCGGACATTGTCCTCGGCTTCTCTTGGCCGAGGTGTCTGGCAAGCCATTCGTCTCGGACGTTGTGTTTAAAAGCTGCTAAGGCTTCGGCGTCCGGACAGTCGCCTATTTGGTTCTTTTAGTGAGGAACCTGTTCTGAATTTATGCTACGACTCTCCGGGCTGTTGAGTTATATGACTTAGATCGTCTCGCATCCGGAGGGCGGACATAAGTCCCTTGAAAATTTGCTCAACGCGTCCTCGAGCTCTTCCCAACTTCCAACAGTGTTTTACGGGAGGCTTTTGAGCGATGTCGAGCTGGCCCTTTGAGCTTGAGGGTAGATATTTTATGGTGTGGAGATCATCTCCTCTAGCCATATGTATGGGTAGTATGTAATCCTCTATCCAGACTCGAGTGCATTGTTCCGTCGTAAGCCTCTATGTTTATGGGTTTAAACCCTGCTGGGAATTCATGATCCAAAGCACCTCATTAGTGAAACATAGTGGGTGTCTGGCGCCCTGTATTTGGGTGTCTTTGTTGTCTTGAACACTTGGCGTGTTGTCTGCTTCACTCGGGCCCTCTTTTTGGCCGTAAATGGACTGGCTGGGCCATCTGTTTTCCAGTCACGAGTTGGCTTATGTGCGGCGCCGCTTGTAGATTTTGGCCTATCTTACGTCGTCTATCCGCCAGCGACCTCTTCTTTTTGTTGTGGGGCTCTATGGCTTCCTCGTCAAATTCTCGCAGCAACTTGCGCTTCGGGTAGCTCTTTGATTGATGGTCATTGCCATATTTGTCTGCGGTCTTGAGTACTTTGCTCCACCTCATTCTGAGTATGTCTTCCGCTGTTTTGAGCTTCCGTTTTTCCTTCTTCAAGCTTCTTGCGGTGGCGACGAGTCTCTCGTTAAGGTTTTTATGCTCCGGTGGTATGTCCGGCGTGAGGTCGTCCGGACTGTTGGTTTCGCCGGGATTGGATTGATTATCCGATTCGTCCTATTCGGTTGGTTGCTTGGTTGCATGTTCGTCGTCCACCAATTTGCCCTGCTCTAACGCTGGGTCATTGGGAATGTTGTCTTTGCCGAGGCGGGGCTTGGGGCGGCGCTTACGTCACCGTTTTGGTTGTTTATCGGCGGGATTATCCTTTGCTGCGCCCCGTTGTTCCTCGTCGTCGCTTCCTTTTGGGGTATCCACCATATATACTTCATATGCTGGAGTGTTCTTCCAGTGCCCTGTAGGCGCTGGTTCCTGTTCGTCTCCGGCATCGTCGTCCATACCGTCGATGTCTTCGGAGTCGTAGTCTGGCATGTCGGTTAGATCGTCGACAGTGGCTACAAAGTGGGCGGTGGGTGGGCTCTGAATTTCTTCGTCGTCCACATCCCAACCCTCCTGGCCATAGTCCGGCCAGGTCTCTCCGGATAGCGAGAGATGCTTTAGTGAATTTAGGATGTCGCCAAAGGGCGAGTGCTGAAAGATGTCCGCCACGGTGAACTCCGTGATCAGTGCCCAATCGGATTCGATCGGCAGGGGCGCAAGAGGTCCGGAGTCCGGCAGGGAGTCCGGCGCCTCGAAGTCACGAGCTTTATGGGGGACAAGGTCAGAGTTCAGCTCCATCGGCGTGGAAGTTGCAGCCCCCGAGGCGGTGTCCAGCCACCGATCCTCGATCTGGGCGATCGGCTCCGGACTGAGGGCCGGAGCGGATTCGTGTGCGGCCACCAAGGCACTGTCCGGCGGCAGAGCTAAATCGTGCCCATCGTGACAGCGCGGCACGCTCGGCTGTGGCTCGGGTCCATCGAAGATTAAGTCCCCGTGGATGTCGGCCGTGTGGTTTAGGCTTCCGAACCTGACCTGATGGCCAGGGGCGTAGCTTTCGATCAGCTCCAGATGGCCAAGAGAGTTGGCCCGCAGTGTGAAGCCGCCGAATACGAAGATCTGTCCGGGGAGAAAAGTCTCACCCTAGACGGCGTTGTTGATTGAAGAAGCCATCGAGCCTATCGGTGGCAACACAGAGGAACTCTCAATGAAAGCACCAATGTCGGTGTCAAAACCGGCGGATCTCGGGTAGGGGGTCCCGAACTGTGCGTCTAGGCGGATGGTAACAGGAGACAAGGGACACGATGTTTTACCGAGTTGGGCCCTCTTGATGGAGGTAAAACCCTACGTCCTGCTTGATTAATATTGATGATGTGTATTACAAGAGTGGATCTACCACGAGATCAAGGAGGCTAAACCCTAGAAGCTAGCCTATGGTATGATTGTTGTAATGGAGGTTATGTCCTACGGACTAAAGCCCTCCGGTTTATATAGACACCGGAGAGGGCTAGGGTTACACAGAGTCGGTTACAATGGTAGGAGATCTACATATCCGTATTTCCAAGCTTGCCTTCCACGCCAAGGAAAGTCCCATCCGGACACGGGACGGAGTCTTCAATCTTGTATCTTCGTAGTCTTGGAGTCCGGCGGACGATGATAGTCCGGCTGTCCGGACACCCCCTAGTCCAGGACTCCCTCAGGGGGTCTTCTTCTCCATTGAACCTTATCCTTTGATTCTCGTGTTCTTCCCCCATTGTTGACCCTCTTCGAGCTTGCTAACTCTCAATCCCTCCATGGATTCTTGCTAGTTTTTTAGGGAAAAGAGAGAGGAGATCTAGATCCACATTTCCACCAATCACTTTCTCCTCTATGTGAGAGGAACCCATTGGATCTAGATCTTGGAGTTCTTGGTGTTCTCCTTGTTCTTCCTCTCATATTCCTCCCTAGCATTAGTTGCTTCGGTGGGATTTGAGAGAGAAGGATTTGGGCACTTCGTGTGCCCTTGCCATTGCATTCGGTGTATCGGTTTGAGTTCTCCACGTGATACGTGGAAGTTACAAGTTGAGAAGTTTTATTAATCTTGGGTGTTTGGTACCCTTGAGCTTGTTACTCTTGGGTGTTTGGACACCCTAGAGCTTGTTCCTCTTGGGTGCCTTGGCGCCCTAGACGGTTGGTGTTGTTTGGAGCTCAATCATTATGGTGTAAAGCTCCGGGCAAGCGTCGGGGTCTCCAATTAGGTTATGGAGATCGCCCCGAGCAATTTGACGGGTACCGGTGACCGCCCCCAAGGGTTGCCAAAGTGTATGGGTTTGGTAACCGCCCCCAAGGGTCGCCATTTGTACGGGTTCGATGACCGCCCTCAAGGGTCCCTTAGTGGAATCACGGCATCTTGCATTGTGCGAGGGCGTGAGGAGATTCTGATGGCCCTAGTGGC